>JBAJNP010001906.1:0-54203 GCA_036877545.1 Yasuhikotakia modesta | reverse complement strand
GATGAAATATGTTAATTTTTTGAGATAGGAATTTTGGGTTTTCATGAGCTGTATGCCAAAATCATCAATATTAAAACAATAAAAAAGCTTGAACTACTTCAGTTTTGTGTAATGAATCTAAAATATATGAAAGTCTAATGTTTATCAGTACATTACAGAAAATAAATTTATCACAATATGCTAATATTCTGAGAAGGACCTGTAAGCTCCTAGCTTACTTTCTATATTAAACAGGGATTGTGACATCTGTCTAAAGAAACAACAACGGGTTACATAGATTTTTACACATTTTAAAGAGTCATGTTTGTCTGTAAAAATATGCTGTCATGACGCTAGAGTGTGGTGGGTGGTTGCCAAGGTGTTGCTATTCAGTTGTTAAAGCCTTTTAATGCTTTTATAGCACTGGCGGATACTAGGGAGTTGCTAGTTGCTTAATAGCCAAAATGATAAAAGCATAATACTCTATATTTTTGTCTCAAAATTTGCTCTCCTTCTAAAATGTCTATAAAATTTATGTTACCCTTAGGATGAAAACTGCAAGTCCATTCACTTAGAAAAAAATACTAGCACACCTTGTTCTGAACCAGCCACAAAACAACAGTTCATCAATCATGCCTCCCACAAAAACAGTTACAATGTTTTCAAAAGGTGCTTTTGACTATTGATTTTTGACAGTATTTTACTACTGAACCCACAAAATACAGTCATAATCTTATTAGGCCTGCATAAAATTTGACACCCTCACAATTACTTAAGCAGAAACAAGTGTGTTACATCATCTGCAGAAGCAGCTGCGGTGGAATCAGGGATATCGTCAGCACCGCCTGAGGCCTGGCTGTCCCAGAGGACCCGTCTCTATTCAATTACCTTCAATAACAGCACTTATCAGTGTAGTGACTGGTCCTGTGGGAAAAGAGAGGCTGGATGCTCAGCAGCCCCCGACAGCAGCATTCATCACAGCCCGGAGCAGATGGGTACTGGTGGCTGGAGCTGTAGGCACGAGTCAGGCCCTCCCACAATGACCCAAATCAGCGTCACTCAGCTAGGAGAGGAGGGGGACGTGTCCCCAAGGAGGCTGGTCACGCATACACCACCACACACAAATAAACACTCTCATACACAACGTCATGTGCCGTCACACCCGGTGAGCTTGCGTTACGCTTTGTGTACATCTCAACTACAGATTTCACAAGTCAGAATTGTAGCTAAACCAAGACAAGCTTTTAAAATTACTTCCTTAATAAATGCTTATTTATACATTATTAATGCTTATTTTATGCTGACGACTGTCATATTTTGGACCCTGAACACATTTCTGCACCTTAAACCTCAGGCATTTACATTCCCTCAAACCACAGGAAATAAACAAATAAATAAATGACACTGTAGCTGATAACCTTGTCTTTGGGGTGAGTTTTCACTGCCTGATTGCATTATCCCCATTAACCAGATCAAGACTTTAATGGCCGCCGTGCCAAAGGTGCAGTAAATCTTGTGCGTCCGCACCCTCCCATCAGCGAACACTACCACCCGTCAGCGCGTGTAAAGAGAGAGAGAGGCGTGATGAAAAAGTGGCACAGATTTACAAGGCTTCCTGTGACAGCTGGGAAAAGGAAGAAAATTAAACCACATCGCATTAAATGCTGCTGCATTAAATGCAGCTCTGAGCTGAATGATAATAGTAATTTCATATCTGCAAAGCAGTGCTTCCTGTCTCCCCTGTTCAAGCTGCATTACAAACTAACATGCCTATTTAATATCACACCTTACAGAACTGAACTACAGGATTTTAAAAATGTGCAAAATATAATTCTTAACCAGAATTTAGAACAGATGACAGAGAACAGATTTAAATAGTTTCATAATGATAATCTATGAATATGTACATGTACATACAAAGAACACAAAGCCTCCTGTGGTTTTGTCACTTTTTTCCTAAAATCTTATGGCTGTTTATTTCTCCTGCAGAGCTCAATTACAAGGAAGGTCTGATGGCCAGTAGATTTAATTGACACTGGTGCTATTGGACCAGTGCTGTGTTATTACTACTTTAACTACTAGTTTAAGTTACAATTGACTAGGTACATATAGCAACTACAATGTGAATTCCCTTCTCATACATGTACCTCAAAAGAATAAAATAACAGTTTTTTTCATCCCACTATGTTATAGAAATACACACAAGTCACATCAGATGAACAAAATGTCTTTTCAGCATCAGACACAATGTGATCACGACTGAGAGTGCTCTGAATTTTCTGTGCGCAAGTCTCAATAACTGACTTTCAGATGGGGGAAAATTTTGTAGTCAATAGAATGTCAAAAACATGCAGTAATATAGTAGAAAACTCAACAAATGCCCTTGAGTATAAATGAGCTGGCAAAGGACATAATGACCTGAGATGCGTGACATTCTCCTACTTAACATTGTTAAGTAAACTTCACTAAACACGAATACATGCTATATATATTTTGCGTTAACCGAAGTATACAGACATTATTACATTATACTGTACATTATATTATTACATTTAACATTAAGTATTGTATAATATAGATATTTCTTGGCTATACATTTTAGATAAATGTATATACCACGTTTATATAACATGCTTATATAATAAGCTGCATCACTGATGTAACAGTTAAAACACAACAACAAACTATGAATGCAAAACATGTATTATGGCTAAGATGGTCCTATGCGACCGATTGTTACAGATGGCGTAACATCGCCATCTAGTGCACAAAAATGGGACTGGCGTAACAAAAACGAATCACACGTAAATAAGACACTCGCACAAGACCAAAAGTCTTAGTTTTTAAGAAAATCAAAGGTCACTTACACTCCTCCAAGCCCAACTGATACGCCAGATTCTGCAGTCCCTTAACCTTCTCCATTAGGTTTGCTGTGGTCAAACTTCCTAATTCTGATTAAAAACCACATGGTTTAATGCCAACAAATCATATTATATCTGTAGTAATACACGCAACATAAAACAACAACCTTTTAAAATCCTATTGAGATTTATCTAACCACTACAAGGCTGCTTAACTTAAGCATATTTTGTCTATATGTGGGTGCATACAGACAAAAGAATAAACATCAACACAATAAAATGCCACATTATGTATGAACAGAATTAATATACATTATATTTTTGTGTTTGACTTCAAGAAAAACAGGCAGACCTTTTAACATCTCTATATCTTCTGTCTCTAGCTCAGCCATCCACTTGGGCGGAGAATTTGTAATAGGCTGAAAAAAACAGAATAATTCAGAATAAACAATTTCATTTCAAAGTTTGAAACTTTGTCTTCATGCAAACTTTTAAGACAGTAAGTTTAATCACAATCACAGTTATGCAATACTTACATTTTTGAAAGACGCAGCAAATTCTGAGACTCCTGGTACTGTTCAAATTTCAAAGGAGTTTGTATTAAATACAGTATCACATGGGACTTAAGAGACATTAAACATACATTTGTGACATTCAAACTAATCTATACAATAAAACTATAAACTTCTTAGTATATATCTACTTTAAAATATATGTATTTGTGACATTGTATAAACCATTATATGAATAACATCAACAGAAACTCACACTGCTCTGGCCACAGGTCAGGTGAAGCCCGGTCAAGTTTTTCAAAACTAAGCAGAGAGGATTCAAAGTCTTCACCTATAGAAAAGAATAATAACGCTATTATATCAGTGGCTACAAACACCAACTAACCGATTACAAACTGTTAAGATTGATTGATATGAGCCAAAAGATTTTTATAGATTTTACAGTTAAAATATGAAACTTCAAGAGGCGAAACAAAGACCGTGTGTGACAGGACATAGTTTTAGAAACTTCTGAATGTGTCGCGGTGTGTATTGGAGGTTGACGGTGTATGTTTACTCAGCTGTGTGTGTGTTGTTATGGTCCAGCTAGCTGGTTACCACAGTTAACAAAGGTAAGGTGAGATTATACTTCTAAAGAAGGCAAGTTACAAGGCCAAAAGTTAGTGTTGTCCAAATATCCTTCTTCCTGGTTATGTTTAGCATATTATTTATTGCAGTAATTGCTGCCGTTTGACACGTAGCTTGCTAATGACTGACTGCAAGTCATTTTAAGGCGCTATTGCGAACTAAAATCTTTATTTAAAGTTACATACGTACATTCTTTTAGGGCACATATTGAATCCAACAGTATCTCCTAATGTTTATTAGGTTCGTTATACCGCTACAATAACAACTAATGTTACCAGGGAAAAGAAGAATTAAAATTTACCTCCATTCGGAGACGCCATCTTGACAACAACACACGTGATTCATACCAGCCAATAACTGAAGGCCGTGGACACGTGTAGTCCCGCCCCCCATTGAAAGAAATTGGGTAACGGTGAATAAATCGGTGATTTATAACATTATAACAAATCACTTTTCAGTGATTTTTTTTCTTTTCAAATAGAATGACATTTAATGAAAAAAAATGACAAGAAAACAGGTTTAAATGCTTAAGTTTTTATAGACGTTTTAGAGAAAGTTTAATTTAAAAAAATATTCTAGCAAATTATTTATTGCATAAAAATATATATAGCCCTATATTTATGGCATATACGTAATTATATAAGTAATATTTAATTATAAACATGCATAGTTATGTTAGAAATACCTAAATATGTTAGTTTAACCCTTTGCAATATCTTATTAGTGTTGTAAAGTCCATTCTAATAAATTTCGGGAAAAGAATAGGACAACCCATATTTATAAAATCCTTTTTTTTTTCAATCAACCATAACAATTTCAAATGAAAGGCAATTTTAAAGCACTACATTTTAATGAAATTGCTATATGTGCTTGGGAACAAAGAAATCAATGATGAGCAAAAAACATCTATAAGAGAATAAACATTTTTTAAACCACTTACAGTATTGCATTCAACAATCTTTTAAGTTGAGTCTCAGAAGGCACTTTATTGCTTTTTTATTTTACTATAGAGCATCTACAGCAGTTTAATACAAAATTCAACTTCATTGTAAAACACAGTTATGAAACTGATCATTCAATCATCACTTTTCCTCAGTCACATGAAAGTAAATACTGCTATTTGACACTGAATTGATCAACTGAGTATTTAAACCATGATGAAATAAGATCATCGCCTACAGTTTTAAAAATAAGGTCTGTGTAAAGTATCCTTCACTATATTGTGTAAGAAAATATCTGCCTTTACATGTCAGTCAGTTTTGTGTAGCAGCAGTCCACAGTAAAACCTAAATAAATGTCTCAAGCCTAAACCACTTTGAAATGATCAAAACTCCCAGGATTCCATCCACCTGAGACCTGCCATGGAGGAGGTGGGGTCATGTGCCAACGGCCCCCTCATACCATAGGAGAGAGGGTAAAAGAGGTAAAAGCTAAAACAAGATAGCAAAATGTCATGTTTTTAGATATATACTACTTACATATACTGTTACATTACTATTAATGTCTCAGTATATAGTATTATATACTGTATTTACATATAGATACACTATAATACTCAATTCAATGATCCTTAACAGAAAATCAATTTACATAAGAACTTAAAGAAAGCACAACAGTGTCTTACCTGTAGATGAATCCTAAAATGAGTATAGCTTGACCTCCCCTCAAAAGATAACAGGAAATGGATGGACTAAAGACGATGTCAAAACTCTTTAGGAAAATGTCCAGAGTAATACCTTATAAAAAGGGGCAATTAAAGGTAGGGTAATAATTTTTTTTTAAATGAGCTATTGTTATGCTAGTTTAAAGTCTTTTCACATACCTGTTAGCATACTGTTAAACAGCATAGCAGGAAAGTAATGATGATAGTAAAGTATGCGACCCATGATGTAAAAGGGGAGATAGTGTAACAGCCAGCCCAAAAACAGCATTCCTCCACCCTCCTTTAGAATGTGACAATGCACTAAAGAACACAAATGACACAAACACAATATTATATTTAATTCTGATTGGCTCATCTCAAGAGCAGCACAAATCACTTACCTCTCCTCATCGCCTGCAGCTTTGCTCCCCTCTGTACTGCCACAGAGGCAGCTGTTACCATGACGACAAACAGACCCAGACTGAACAGGTTAAGCCACCAGATTATCTGAGAAACAACCTCTGGCATTAATGGTGCGAGTAATCGTAGGAAACAGTAAGCACAGAAAGAGATACACTTACTGGGTTTCCCAGAAGGTAAACGCGATACTCTGTCTCATTTACTCCTGAAAACCTCAAACCCTAAAACACAGAATAATGACAGTATGATATTGAAATGTACACCAATGACCCTTCTCTTTATTTTGTGAACAGATTTAATAGGACATACCTGATAGTTGATGGGCCAGTGCCACGGTTTTGAATTTACCTCATTGTCTTTGGGTTTCAAACCACTGTTTCCCTAGTCACAAAATACAAGTGTATTACTTTTTGTAAAATAGCTTTTTTTTCAAATTATTTTAAGCATAATATTTAAAACACCTTAAATGAATATTTCTTCATTGGGAGCACAACCAAGAGGCAAATCTTACCCTGACCATCACAACATGAGATTCCCACAGAACCTCCAGAAAAGTGGGTTTAAGGACCGATAGACTGATGTTGGGCACTGCAGACACACAAACACACCACACTTCAACACTTCAGCTTGAACAAATGAGAAACATGCATACAGTGATTTATTTTACTATTTTCTTATTTATGGTTATAAGTAGATACATATTTAGGGTTGTGAATGTACATTTAGGGTTGATATGATCCTCAATGTTCCACTGTGAGTTGAGGGTCTCTTTGGTATAAGGACTACAAGTGACTTCAACTTGCTCCCATCCCCTATAAGAGTAAAATATAGTTACTACAGTTATTAATATAACACTCAAAAATAACAGATGTAAATGTGGTAATTACATAATGAACAATAATGTCAAGTGTGACAGGTAGTGCAGATTCATTATATGAGACACAGACCTCAGATCAGAGATTTTTGATCTCACCACTTAGGAAGTGTTTTTCCAGAGGAGTAGAGCACGCAGCCTGTGGAGCGATGGAAGAAGCGTACCTTACTCCTCAGTACCTTCACCGGATCTCCCTTCCTGCCTCCACACACCTCCACCTGCCACAGGTCATTAAGATCTCCAGACCCATTCTGAAAAGAAGCCATTGCGTTTGAACACAGTGCAAATGCCATTAAACTTGACTGTGAATTTCATTTAATAATCAGCCAAGAGTCTGTGACCAGTAACATCCATTGAAAATATTCAGCTGTACTTACCACGCCGTAACCAGTGACCTGCAGGTGTTTTTTAGTCAGTGGAGCTTCATGGTAATGACTGTGAAGATTCCTTGTAGTTCTTTTAAAGAAAATCATGTTTAAGCTGTTTAAAAAGCTTTTGTTGTGTGAGCTTTTGTTATTATTTTGTTATCTTACCCTTAAACCGAAAAACTTACTCTTTGTGTTCCAGCCTAATGATGTCACCGTGTCTAATGAGCTCCGGGGACCCCGTGTGATCTTAGCACATGACAGAAATGATGAATATTCTGCTTATATTCATGTATATGGACTAAAGCACTACACATATGTACAGAGATTGTGTCTTACCACCAGAGCCGTCAGGTTTCTTAACTAACCACAGGTTGTTATAATCTTTGTGCAGATAGGCTGTAACCTAATAAGGGTTTACATACAAAACTAATTAGGACAGGAGAAAATAAGTGGAAACACAACAATGACACTCAGATGAGAAGAAAGCAAGAAGAAACTGACCTGCTGCTGTTGAGCTCCGACCCCTTCTGGATAAAGATGCCAATGAGAGTGCAGATAGCCTCCAGCTATTCGCAGGTTCTTTACTGTTATCACAGAGCCATAGGCCAGATCTGTATGCATGGAAAATATTCAAATGCATTCATGGCAAGAGCCCAGCAGGAAAAATAGAAAAACATCAAGCTTAAACTGACACTTACGCTCTGGCATGGAGGCGTTGTGAAGGTTGTTTCCGATTAAGCGAGACTGAAAGGCAGAGCTGAAGAAACCATCTCCAGGTCCACTGTGTCAGAAGATAAACAGCTTCAATATTATTTGCCTCACCCTGAATTACTGATCATAGTAAGATATCACCACTGACTGAGACATACCTTCTGTTTAGGACAATAAAGTGGACAGCAAATACTGTGGTGTAGATGAATAATGGCAGCATTATCAGTCCAAACACACGAGCCAACAGGTGCTTCCCAAAATCCACCTGATGAACAGCAAGAAAATGTTTCAAAACAAAATACACAAAAACAAGTGCGTCAAGGTTACAACATTCATTAATTTCTCTATTCTCTGTAACCAATAAACTTCCTCACTTTTCAATTTTTCAACAGATTTTAATTAATGCACAAGATTTTTTTTAAATAATTCTCTACTAGAATAACTATATTTGTGACTATAATAATATATACTAATATAATAAGACTATAATAATATATTCAGATGTGTATCATCATGTGGGAACCCTGATATATCTTTGCGATATTCCTTTTATGATGCACGTTTGCGAAACTTCCTTATTTATACCAGAGACAAACTGAGATCCCCAAGTAATCCCCACAGATCCAAAGCAGTGTTGATTCCCACCAGGAGGATGACAAACAGACCCACAAACTTCACCCCCAGAGAGCCTGAAAGGCAGACCCCCGTCAGAAGCAGCCACAACCACCAGGAGAAGCTGAAAGGCCTGAAGACAAGAATGTTATAAAGTGAATGTGCATTCCTATATAATGTACAAACTCACACACATACAGAAAATATTTAAGTTTCTTTACCTGAGACTCTGTGCGTTGAACCTGACCATGCTCAGAACACAGCCCATGATGAAAAACATCAGAATGGGATCCAGAAGTATGTACTGAGATATAGTGATGCAACCAGTGTCTGTTGAAAAACATTGTTATTATGTTTGAGATTATATCCTCCTCTCTCAGTATATACATTATTTTTTATAGGTGTTTACTACCACACATACCAAAGATAAGGATACAGGCTGCAATAAGGGCGGCTGAAGTGGAATTGGACAGTTCCAGGACAACAAGGAAGGCAAAAGGAGGCAGACATGAACCCAGGGCGGCACAGAACTGAACATAAAGGAGGTAAATTATATCTTACAGCTCTTATGAATGATAGATATAAAACTACAGTAATTACTTGGCAAGCACCAAACATTGTTATTTAAAATAACCCGGATAAACGCTTACTCCTCTCATTCCCCAGTAGTTGTGGTGCTCGTATTTGTCCCCTGGTTTTATGAAAGGAAAGGTGCCGTCATAGCCCGTCAGATATCCGGCCAGGCCAATCAGCATCTGCGGTGGTGAAAAAGCCAGATGTACCATTAAACGTCAGGCACAAAAGACATCAACTTTACAAAGACTGATACAATACTTCAGGTTGTTTTGCAGACAGCAGGAAGTCTAGATCCAATGAAATCCATACCTTTCCAAGCGGTGGGTGGACATCAAAGAAAAACGTGCGATTGATGTAATAGCTTCCCATTTTCCCAAAATGAGTCTCATCCCAGCTGCAAATGGACGATCATGTTCATTGATTTGCATTGATATTATCCTACATAACATATGTTCAGACCTTAAACTCACCATATATGCGCGGGTTCGGTGATCTTGTAAAAGCGCGTAAGCAGAGACAGCGCAACAACCACAACCAGAGCATAAACCGGCCCCCTGTCATTCCTGCAGGGGGAATTCGGGCGGCCTGCTCGCCTGGAAAGACTTTTATTTACGCCATTAAAAGTCAATCTGCTGGTGTGATCATGTGTCGTGGGTTGATCCCAGACTTCAGAGACGGGTTGCAGCTGTTTGTGTTGGGGAAGCCGATCACCTCCATCGTCTATCGTGCATGTTTTTCGATGTCTTACATTTGACGTGTCTTGGCGATGTGTGTAATTTTCCTTACGTCTATCTTCCATCAGCAGGCAACGACTTTAGAAGCAGATTTCAATGAATACAGCACTCATCGTTACAGGGTTTGAGATCGTAATATCTGACTGTATTGACATAACGTCATAAAAAACTATGGGTCTCATTGTTGTAAAGCCAATAACGCTTTTCCCTTCATGCTTCTCTTCCAGAGCCAAGACCAGCGAACTCAAGTGTTGGTTTGGGAAATATAAGGAATGCTGCACGTTACTGACACCTACCGGACAGGAGATGGACACGCAACTAATACAGCGCGGTATCTGTCTCTCTGTAACTCATTTTTTACGTATAAAACGTAAATAATGTAACAAAAAACTATTTAATACAATCCAAAACTATACGCAAATAGATCATTATCGTACTTTTAAGCATTAAAACAAAATATGACAGATACAAACAGACACTCTCCAGGCTTTTAAATATATTGTATAAGAAGCGCATTATTTTTGCAAAAAAAAAAAATTCTACAAAAAAGTTTTAATTATTATTTTTAATTATTAAACCTCCATTAGATGAGTATATGGTCCATTTGAAGGACTTGTATGTCCCAAGTCCCATGTTTGACATCTGCAACACTTTCACTCTTCTTGCAAGCAGAGTTCACTTAAGAAACAAAACTTTAGTTTTGTAGTTATTATTATTTTCTACACAATGTGCATCTGATACGATGTCACAAATGTGGTAGGATAGAAAACTTCCCTCTATTTGAGCATAAATGAATTATGGCACTTTTTCCCGCTTGAGATGCCAAACATCATACGCCATCAAAACGCGACGCAAGGACACGATGTAGGACACGATTTGTTATTATTCATGACTTTTTTTTTATTTTTTAGAGACCACTTGTAAATTTTGTATTTCCTTGGTAAGCCATAGGCAGACAGAGGCTGCATCTATCGCGTCTAATGGGGGTCCAATGGTCTAATGGTCTAATGGTGATGTCAGCTGTTGAGAAATTACTTTTAGGCAAGTGTGTAATTTGGATTTAGAAACTGTTAGTTCTACTATTCTACCAAATATTACTTTTCTCCGTTATTCTAATCTTCTTCAAGGGATTTCATTTTCCTCTCATGACAAATCTTTTTTCATATCAATTTGTACCTTGTTTCCATGCAGAATTGTTTTTTTCTACATAATTTAAGAAATGAATCAAATTTACTGAAGATTGTATGTCATTGCGTTACAGTAATGACTTTTTCCCTGTAGGTGGATTGGGGGCTTTTGGATTACATTGTGATTGATTTGACACCAGGAACTGGAGATGTCCAGCTGTCTATTACTCAGAACATACCAATAGTAGGAAAAGAAACTAAATGTTAAGGTTGATTTATGGTCTGTCACCTGAAATTCAGTGGGAGGGTTTAATGCAGTCTTTTTAATAGCATGCATCTCACACTAAACCAACCAAAAAGCATACGACCACATCTTCTTCATATCAGTTTATACCAGTTTAGGTTTGTTTTTAACTAAACAAATGGCCCACCGGAACACTGAAGATGTTTAGCCTAAATTAACTGGGCCAAAGAGAAGATTTACTGCTGGTAAAATCTCAGCGTGTACGTTTACTTACTCAACAAATTGTGTTGTTACTTGCTTTTTCCACTTGGTGGCACTGCAACATACATATTCCAGTTTCGCTTTGTTTTATAGGTAAATGGGCGACATTAGGTCTTCCATTAAAATCACACGTACTGTTCATCTTGTGATCGTTATCATGATTTAACTTTTTGGATAATTGACAATGGTTAATATGGTAAAACTGGCCCCAGTGCAGGAGGACAGGGGGTTTTCATGTGATGCAAAAACAGGGTCACGTCCTGCATATTTTCACAGCTCCCTTGACTCAGCTGAAACAGTTGCATTGAGTGCTGCCCCTTTGTTACATTGGCCAGACAGAACAGTCTGTGATTCATCACCGCAATGAAGCTATTTTGCTTTCTTATGGTCTCAGTTGCTTAACTGCTCCCAGAAGGCCGACCTCGGGTTTCAGCTGTACAATGAACTCAGCTGAATTTGGATAGTTAGACATTTAGTGCTATATATTTTCTTTAGTTTTCATGATAAAGAAGCATTATCTTGAAAACCTTTCCTCACCTGATGTAACTGAGCTCAGTGGTGTGATTCACACTGGTGTCATTTTGGTGTAAAGAGCAAAGTGTGTTTTACTTTGAGATGTGTAATTTACCTTTATTAAATTCATCTTCATGTGTGTTTGGCATTAATGTAAACTGTATTAACAATTACAGATTATCATTTTAAAAAACTCTTGAACTCTTGGAAAATGATCTCAAATATGATCTTAGCTGTTACACCGTTAAAAGCCAGAAGGTAATTCTTAACAATGAGTTTCTCTGGACTGAGCAAGTATTGTTTAAATGTGACATTAAACAACACAAAGAATACTAATACAAATAAAATACAAAGAATATTAAATAGAGAAAATAACATATTAGGCTAGTATGTAGACCAAAGCACAAAACTTCCTGTTTAAATTTCATTCAGTGACATAAAAGATCGACTGACATAGCAAAACAAATGATGTTAGATCTTTTTTCAGAATTATGTCTGAAGTCTGTTCTCTCTCAAGTTCACACAGGTGTCCCAGCAGAACCAGGTGTACTTTGTTAACATAAACGTGTTCTGACAACCAGAACGTACCCAAATTCCTTTTGTGTTCAATTCTGTTGTTTTTTTGGAGAAATGTTTGCTGAAGTGTGTTTTTCTACTGTATTTTGGGAACAAACATGCATTTCTTAGTGTAGCTCAAATATTCAAGTACAATTTTGGGTAAACTTGGCAATAAAGATGATCTTACAAAAAAGGTTAACAGGCCATTTCTACTCATTATTTAGCACATGCTTATCATGTGTTGGCGAGTGGAAACCATGTTTGTTTAACACAGACTGTAGGCTATAAGATGTCATATTTCAATAACTTAGCAGTACATGACTGAACATGTTTCAGGTAATTCCTGGTTTGCAAACAAAGGATTTCTAAAACACGTCCCTGTGTCATTCCAGTGTTATCAGTGGCATAATAAATGCAGACTTTGCCCCATGTGGTAAATAAGCCTCAGTGTCCTTATAGCTTCTGCTTCCTGAGGCTATGGAAAAAAATCAATAATTAAATGGGGTAGCAGTACAGCCCAAGAGGACAAGGGCAGTCTTATGTCTGTGTCATCTTTCATTCATGAGGAGACTGTTCATAAGATAAGCTGAAATACAAACAAAAGTGATTTATAGCTAAACCAAATCATTTCTGCTTTTTTATTAAACCGTACTAAACTGAATATTGCTCAGGATGGATTAATCATACCACACTTTTATATAACACAGAATGTTCCCTAGGGTTCCTTGTCTGGATTTCTTAAATATTTTTTTACATTATGTAGTGTAGCATGAGCAAGTTTCAGGCTAGTTCTGTAAAAAATACATGACAATTCGATTAATGTTCATTTCCAAAAACATATAAAGCTAATTTTTAATGATGATATCTCTTATTTTATTGTATGTGAAACAAGTGATCAAGTCTTAATTGTTTAATGCATTCATTTTGATACACTCCTCACATGCATTAAGCTGGTTAATCCTTTATCTGTAAATTGATGTACATGTATAATAAAGGACATACATGTATAATTGATTACAATTATGTATGGTACATGCCCTCGGGAGCCAGAGTTTGTACTATTAGCATGTATAATATATATCTTTATTAACGCTAGATGTTGAGAACTGACTAAGAGAGTGGCAAAGGTTATTTGCATGATATCTTTCTCTCATTTTAGTGACCTGGATCCATAACCGCGCAATGCAGCTGCGCGGCTGCTCAGGTTAAATAGCCGCAGCTGGTTGCAATTGCACTGCAGCACAGGGGACGGGTGAGGGGGGGAGCGGGTGAGCATGGGGCGCTCAAAGAGGTGATTATTTGAAGGTGGTTTTAACTCCAACTCCAGCATTTACAATAAACTTTGAAGGCAGGCCTCTGATCTCTTTTCCGTGTATCAGAAAGAAGCCAAAGCTGTGTTTCCGGCTGAACCAGTCATTTGAGCAGGAATTGATCGAAAATTAACTTTCCTGTTCGACGTTAAACATATAACGCCAAGTCTATTGCGTGTTAATGACGGTAAACCCACATAGCAGTGACTAGCCTTATCTTGCGCAATCAGACTCTACACAAAGGGTGTGGAGCAAGACTTTGAGCACAGCTGACATTGAATCTGCAAATCTAAGGGGTGCTGGAAGGAAATTTGGGGGTGAGGGGTGGGTAAATAATTCATGATGTTAAAAAGAGAGAGAGAGCAAGCAGAGAAAGACAGGCACATTAGTGAGGTTGATATGAGGCCCAGTGCGGAGCTTTTGATGTTCATACATTTGCACAATGTTTTGTGAGCAGTAGCTTTCACTCTAATGCATTTTAATTAAGAACATTAATTACTGCTACTCTGCATGCAGTCTGCCTTAAAAGGTGTGAGGAAAGCTGTCAACTGTTACAGCAATGAATTCTGTTCTTTCTTTAGATAAGCAAAGCTGTTATTGATAGCATGACACCCTTCAAAAATTATAGCAACAACAATTATAATATAATAAAACATCACTAATGTTTTCTTAATTAATTCTTTGGGATTCAGAATCTGCCGGGCTGATTTATGCATTCGGGAGCGCTTAACAAAGCATGTGACATGACATTAGCAGATTTTTAAAAATATCTTGGTTGCACTCAATTTTAAAAAGCATGTAGAGGAAGTGAAACATGATTGAAACATGGCTGATGATAGCCTAGGAAATTTTCCATGGTCTCCTGAGACCTAAGAATTAGCATTTGTCTTCAGGGCTATGATAAAGGATGCTGTTTGGATAATTCCAGACTGCCTAATTATCATAAATTAAGTGACACACACACACACACACACACACACACACACACACACACACACACCATTTCAGCAGAGATATATTTTACATTCTTTTGTAATTAGAACAGAGTTCCAGGTGAATCAGTACTTTGGCATTAAGACAATTCAACACTCCCATCATGAGTTATGGTCCACAGAGTTTGCAGGGAGATGTGAATGGAAACGAATCTCCTTAGAGGAAGTGATGGGTGTGCGTGGATGATGGCAGTAACATTTGAATGTCAAATACAGACACAGTCATAACACTGTGATAAAATTCACTGCAGGCATTTAAGCCCTTTACCAAGTAAAACAAAGCAGCTCTGAGTAACAAACTACATAACAAATACAAAACAAAACAGCTCTGAATAACAAACAATATAACAAATACAAATAATAAGATCTGGAGTTATTTTGTTTCCTGTCTGGATCTATCATGTGAAATACATGGTAACTGTAAGCTGACTATGTTACAGGAGTTCAACAAAACAATAAGTTCATAACCTAAGTGGTTGTTTGTGTTTGATTGACCATTTGCACTTACAAAAAAAGGAAACTTGACATTTGTACTGTGGTTTGGCCCAGGGAGGGGCTGGCCATTGACCACACATAGGTGCTATCTTAGGGACAGATGCAATACACAATAGGCTTTTCAACAAGGAATTATTTTATAAAACACAAAGTTAGAAATATACGACATTTATTTCAAACACAAAAAGCAGCAGTGTGGGCAGACCCACCCACGTCTAGTCCTGCTAGTTAGAAAATATAATATTAGACTAATAGATATAAGAAGATAATTAGTTTCAACTAATGCTAAATATAATAATACATGTGTTATTAAAATAAAAACACAGTATTGATGAAAAAATAACCTTGTACCAGTAACTTGGGAGCAAAAGGTCATTGTGGTTAATGAATTAGTTTTACACATGTAAAGAAAAATGGTCACAGCTTCTTGCATGGTGGTCAATATTTTCATTAAACAAAACCACCCATATCTGCCACAGCACACAGCCTAGATAAATACACTGTAAATACACAACAGTGCGTTTGTAATGGTTTACTCCTTGGCTTGACTTACTTTTTGCCCTAAAAGACAAATCGCATTACACAAATCCACATTAAGTATTTAGCCTATACGATCTTTGGAGCCGTTTGTGAGCGCGCATCGTGCCCCAGCGGTGAAGGGAATGGAAAAGTTACTGTGGAGAGAGTGAGATAGAGTGAGCCGGATCTATCCGTCGCCATTACTGCCTGGAATGAGAGGGGAGTGTGTCTCCGGTTACACACTTAACACTCATACTGCTAGAAAATACCTAAAACAACCACTAAAGGAAATTTACCGATCATTCCAGACACTTAGGGGTCAAATAGACAACTGGATTTATTGTGGAACTGAATCGGTGAAAATTTAAGGAAATAGTTGGAATGCCACCTCCTGTCTGTGGTATCGGGAGCTGGGAGCGACCATGTTAGGTAAGACGGAGTTTCTGTTACGCTTTCTGTGGTTTACTTTAGCGAAAAACCTTGGATCAGTTAATCCAAGACGTACTCCCGTGTGTGAGCTGCAGTTCTGTAGCTTTAGAGGATTGCTGAGATTTGTCTTCTGCGTTTACATCGCGTTGTATGTGTGTCACACTTAACTAGCGCTGGCTAACTGGGAAGCTAGCGTCTAATGCCTTGTTAGGGGCAAGGCCCTAGTCGATGCACATCATTCAGGCTATATTAAAAGAAACTAAACGTATTTAACTAAACGTGTTATTCTAGAAGACAGACAGACATGTGTTGTTTATTTGTTATGATGAAACAATGTTGTGTTTTACAATGGCAGCCTATTGGGTTACAGTGTTTTGCCAAGTAAATGATGCTCAATGTTTTTGACAGTTCAAAAAAACATTAAGTCATCGGCCACAGCAAATTTAGCTAAAAATGACGCGACAAATCGAAACGAAGTCGACGCGAGACACTCGCGAATCGCCGTAACAATAGCGCTGCTCGCGCGCTGTACGGCGATGCGCTTCAGCAGATGCTGCTGTCTGCTTTACATCCTCTGTGTTCCGATGCACACTAGAGCAATACAACATTTGCCATCAGTTGTTCATGTGTCAACAACGATTTGCCATCAGTTGTTTAGGTGTCTGACCCTGATTTTGTTATTTGGAGTCGATGGTTTCCAAAAATGCGACCGTATGACATACAGTCATCGTTAACATCACTTGTGAAGAGTGTGAATATTTGATCATGTTTACGACCTGTCGATCTTAATTCTGACACACTTCCCCAAACGCTGCCATAGTTAAGCTTTAGATGCCTCGTTGAATTGAGCGAGATTTTATTCATTTTAATGCCTATTTATTCATTTGTTTTAACCATTACTTTCTTTCTGATTTCTGATACTGAGCGATGCACTTACTTAGTAGGTTCAAAGCTTCAACTGACAAGTAAAGCATTGCGTATTTGTTATATACAGTAAATGCATATTACATTAAATGAAAGTGTCACAGGGTTAACTGTATTATATCGATCAGCCAATGCTTGAGATACGATGGCTGTTACGAGGCATAATAAATTACACATCACATTAACGTCTCACATTACAAATATCACATCTGCATTTAGTTGGATTATAGATCATAGATCATAGACCCTTTGTAAGTGGTAAATGGAAAGGGGTAATGCTAGTGTTTACAGGCTTTGAGCTTAGAAAATGTAAGAATCATTTATATGTAATAGTTTGCATTTATATTAGAATGCTAAACTACTGCAGATTTTTTCTAGTCATTTATTAATGTTATGTTGCGTATTATTGCAGTAATCATACATGATGTTTGAGTTGTGATTGTGTGAGAGAGTCATTTGTCTGAAATTTGTTATTATGTGTCTTGCTGTTGGAATCATGTTTTACTCAAAGATGAAAATTAGGTCACCATTTAAACACGGTCATGCTGTTACAAGTGTGCATGAGAACACAAGATGATTTGTTTCCATGCAATTACAATTAATGTAAATGACAACTGTCAGTTTTCTAAAAGAACAGAAATGCATCTTGTTATTAGTCTATACAATTACTATTCAAGCGTTCAAAGACATCTTATGGGAGCTTTGTGGAGGAAACGGACCAAATTATGAGTTGACATAAATCTTATCCTGTCATGTTTATGAGAGTAGTACGGATGTCCGATTTGTCATTTTATTGAAACAGATTAACTCACTGGAAGGAAAATGATCACATATTTTGGTCTGTTTCTGTCTTAAACTGTCTTAAAGTTCTGACGCCTGAATACTTCAGTCCACGTTCATTGTAAATGCATGGAAAAAGCATGAACAACAGACAATATTTCCCTTTCAGTTCAGTAGAAGAAAGTTGTATGAGTTTTGAAAGACATGGCTGTGTATAAATGATGACATAATTGTCATATTTGCATGTACTGTCCCTTTAAACTTTCTCTTGTTCAGTAGTTGTATTGTATTGCAGGAAGGTGATAAGCGGGGAAATACCAGTCATCCAGGACAGATGATCCACGTTAAAGATACATCAGCATATTTACTGCAAGAGGTGGAAATGCGTGTGCGCTAGCAAATGGAAGTACACCCCGCACTGCGAAACAAGCAATGAGAGGGACGATATAATGGCCAAGAATAAGGAGCCGCGTCTGACGTACGCCGTCAGTGTTGTCGGGCTCTCAGGCACTGAGAAGGAAAAAGGAAACTGTGGTGTAGGTAAATCCTGCCTATGCAACAGATACGTTCGCCCCATCGCAGACTGCTACTACTCGGAACACACTTCTGTGCTGAGCACAATTGACTTTGGAGGACGTGTGGTAAATAATGATCACTTTCTGTACTGGGGTGAAGCGTTGCATCGAGGGGATGACATCCTGGAGTGTAGAATTCAGGTCATTGAGCAGACAGAGTTCATTGACGATCAGACCTTCTTGCCTCACCGGAGCACAAATTTGCAGCCGTACACCAAACGGGCCGCAACCACAAAGCTTCAGTCGGCAGAGAAACTCATGTATATTTGCACGGACCAGCTTGGATTAGAGCAGGACTTTGATCAGAAACAGATGCCCGATGGCAAGCTCAATATCGACGGCTTTGTACTGTGTATAGATGTTAGCAAAGGATGCAATAGAAAATTTGATGATCAGCTAAAATTTGTTCACAACCTTTACTCGCAAATTTCCAAGGCAAAAAAACCCATTATCATTGCTGCCACAAAATGTGACGAGTGTGTTGAGCAATACCTGAGGGAGGTCCAGACATTTGTTGCAGGTAAAAAGAACCTTGTGCTGGTCGAGACGTCAGCTCGAGCGTCTGTTAATGTTGACCTTTGTTTCAATGCTCTGATACAGCAGATGGACAAAACTCGAGGTAAACCCAAAATCATCTCTTATTTGGAAGCTTACAAAGCCCAGAGACAGTTAGTAGCTGCGGTCACAGACAGGTTTGAAAAACTCATTGTCCAAACTGTCAGAGACTATCACACGAGCTGGAAAATTGTAAGCAATAAATTGAAAAGTCACCCAGACTATGAAGAGTACATCAATTTAGAAGGCACCAAAAAGGCAAGGAACACCTTTTCAAAGCACATAGAACAGCTAAGACAAGAGCATATCAGACGGCGGAGGGAGGAGTATCTTAGCAGCCTGCCAAAAGTTTTTAATAAGTTGCTTAAGAACCTGGAGGAAATTGAGACCCTGAGCTGGACCGAGGCTCAGAACCTTATGAAGAGCAGGCCTGAGTTTCAGTACTGTTTCGTTGAGTTAGAACATACACCATGGTATGAAACTGACCACCTTGATAAAACCGATGACAGAAGAGTGCCCTTTGATATCCTCAAAACTGTGGATGGGGAGAGAATGTATCAAAATCATGTTCAGCATTTGATATCTGAGAAGAGGCGGTTGGAGATGAAGGAGAAATTCAAGAAGACACTGGAACAAGTGCATTTTATTAGCCCCGGCCAACCATGGGAAGAGGTCATGTGTTTTGTCATGGGGGATGAGGCTTACAAATACATCACTGAATCAGATCGCAGAGATGTTTACAGTAGGCATCAGCAGGAAATAGTTGAAAGGGCCAAAGAGGAATTTCAGGAAATGCTTTTTGAGCACGCAGAGCTGTTCTATGACCTGGATTTGAATGCGACCCCAAGCTGTGACAAAATGAGTGAGATTCATGCTGTACTTAATGAGGAACCTAGATACAGAGCTCTCCAGAAACTAGCCACGGACAGAGAGTCTCTCCTACTGAAACACATTGGGTTTGTCTATCACCCCACAAAAGAAACATGCCTCAGTGGCACGGCCTGTATCGATCTGAAAGTCGAGCAAGTTCTAGCAAACAGGCTAGTTCAGCTGGATCACAGTCGCTCGAATATTTACTACAACAGTGCCAACATCGATAAAGTTAACCTTTGTCTTGTAGGCAGAGAAGGACTGGCACAGGAACTTGTGAATGAAATCCGAGCTCAGTCTACTGATGATGAATATACCCTTGATGGGAAAATCTATGAATTGGAGCTTTTGCCTGTGGATGTCAGTTCTGGCATGCTTTTGAACCATTCCTGGATATCGACTTTCAAGCCCCATGGGTTCTTTTGTGTCTTCAGCTCTATAGAGTCACTTAATTATATCGGTGACCGTGTGAGCCGGATCCGGGCTGAGATTGCCCAGAGCCGAAGGGACAGGTATACTCAGCCAGTGCCATTTATTCTTATTTTAGCAAATCAGAGGGATACTATTTGCAAAAACATTCCCATTTTGAGGCATCAGGGCCAACAGCTTGCGAATAAACTACAGTGTACATTTATAGATATACCTTCTGGCACATTCCCACGAAAGTTTAATGAGTTTCAGATAAAACAGGCCCTCCGAGCAGTGTTAGAAGGATTGAAGCACAATTTTGACATGATGAGCCCAATGCCCTCCATTAAAGACTTGTCAGAGACAGATTTGCGGATAGTCATGTGTGCCATGTGTGGAGATCCGTTCAGTGTGGATCTGATTCTGTCACCTTTTCTGGACTCACATTGTTGCAGCGCCGGACAGCCCGGGCAAAGCAACACTTTAATTCTTGACAAGATCATTGGGGACAGTCGTAGACGCATACAGGTCACCGTGCTCTCATACCACTCCTCCATTGGAATTAGAAAGGACGAATTAGTGCATGGGTACATTCTTGTTTACTCAGCAAAACGAAAGTCTTCCATGGCTATGCTGAGGGCATTTTTGGCAGAGGTCCAGGATGTCATTCCAGTTCAGCTGGTGGCCATTACGGACAGCCAGGCGGACTTCTTTGAGAATGAGGCAATAAAAGAGCTGATGACTGAAGGGGAGCACATCGCTACAGAAATTACAGCTAAATTTACCGCTCTTTACTCCCTGTCCCAGTATCATAGGCAGACAGAGGTTTTTACACCATTCTTCAATGACGTTCTTGAGAAGAAGAGCAACATTGAGAGCTCCTTCATGTTTGACAACAGCAGAGAAGGTACAGGCACAGGTGAAGACGTCTTCCCACAGTCCCCTCATAGCCATTCTCCTGCCTACCAGTACTACCCTGACTCTGAGGATGATGGAGAGGGACCACCACCTTACAGCCCGATTGGGGACGATGTGCAGCTGCTGCCCAATCCCAGTGATCGAAAATACAGAATTGACCTTGAGGGCAACGAGTACATGATTCACAGCACACCTGTTGGAGATCATGAACGCAACCACAAAGTGCCTCCCCCAGTAAAACCCAAGCCCAATGTGCTGCCCAAACCCAATGTTAAAAAGCTAGATCCTAACCTCCTGAGGACCATTGAGGCTGGAATGAGGAGCTCCAGATGGACTCGTGGCCCAATGATGGTTCATGGTGATGACCTTGAAGCATCTGACAACTATGCAGAGCCTGCTGACACTCTTCTCAAATCAAAAGGCTTTGGTGACGACATTTATGCTGTACCTGAAGATGCACAAAGCAGGTCTGGTAAGATTCGTAATTCGTTTGGTGGACTTGCTCTGCATGGGGATGAGGAAAATGGCTTTGACTCTATGTATAAGTCTCAGGGTGGCAGAAGACCTTCTAAGTATAAACATCGTTCCAAGATCCTTTTCAGTAAGACAAAAGCTTATCATAGACGAGTACACTCAGATGTCAGTGATGATGAGGGTGGGGCTGCAACGCAGAAGAAGAAAAAAGGAAGGGGCAACAGAGGAAGTGAAGAAGACCCTCTTCTCTCACCAGTGGATCCTTGGAAAGGAGGGATAGACAATCCAGCCATCACATCAGATCCAGAGCAGGATGATAAAAAAATAAAGAAAAAGAAAACACCAAAGACCAAGGAACCCAAAAAGGTTAGTTTCTTATTTTCATACACCCACTCAATACCTAAAAATGAATGTAAATATTTTTTCTAAAATGCATTATAAAGAAGTACATTTTAGCACCTGTTTTGAAACTTTTTTAATCTTAATCTTCAATAGTCTTCTGTATTCAACATGCTAACAAATACAAAGTGCTGTAATTGCATTGTGCATGCTTATTCATTTATGTCTTCATCTGTGAAACAGACAAAATCCACAAAGACTACAAAGCCATTGTACCCACCAACTCGAAGAAATTGGGAGAGCAACTATTTCGGGGTGCCTCTGCAGAACTTGGTCACTTCTGATAGACCCATTCCTTTGTTTATTGAGAAGTGTGTTGAATACATTGAACAAACAGGTATGTTTCCTGGTTTCTAAAGCTGAATACCTCAATTTTAAATCATGCTGTTTGTAGGCTATGCAATTTTTCTAAGCATGGTTTGTGTTATCTGCAATGTAACGTAGTTAAGTTCACTGCAGGCAAATCCTGACTGTGAATTTTAAGTTCTTGTTAGCATATGCTGATTTGCTTAAGTATCTGAAATAAAACTATTATTAGTTTTATTAAATTAAGCATCCTTAGATTAACATAGTTCTCCTAGATAGATACTTTAAAATTGTGCATCTCGCCTTGCATGCGTTGAAAGTATGAGGCAGCCTAAATTCTCATTATCACTGATAAATGAATAAACCTCTGATGTAATAAATTCTGGCACAACAGGAAGTTGATGGCTGAGGAGAAAGGATCTCAGTCTGGTAAATGATTAGATGTTTTATATGGCTGTGTATTACGATGATCTAATGTTTCCCTGAGGACTTTGTTTAGACAAATTGCTGCTTTCAGCAATTAAAGTGTGTAAGTGACTTGTTTTGGTTAGAACCCTGAATATGTTTTATCTCCTTTACAGCAGTGATGGAGTCTTTAAAACAGTGGTTTGTTTGATTGCAACATCTCCTTTAGTAGCTTGTTCTGTAGCTGGTTCAGTGCTCAATGGAAACTCTGACTAACACAGCTGTCAATAAAGCCCAACTGACTTGTTACATAGCCTGAGGTTTCATTAGACAGTAGGTGACACCCGCATACTCCTGTTCAGGTTGGCAGTTGATGTAGATCAGTGAAACTCGTGCATGGATGACATGCAGTGATGTGGTAGGGAAATCATTAAGCTGGTGCTTGTGGTTTTCATGGCTGTGTACTGGAAGTGGGCAAAGTGTCTGCGGTGAGAATAATACTAGGCCAATTTGCTGGATAAACGGGTTGTGCTTTATGTAAATGTGGCTCTGCACACAAAGTCTGTCATATACATGTAATTTTACTGATATCACAGTACTTAGAATGCAGTTAAAATGCAATTGGTTGATTTTGTTCATTCTGGTGCTGACACATTTTGTAGATTGTAGACAAGCACAATTCAATAATTTCAAGACAGTTTGATTTTTTTTTTTTACATTTTTCCTAGAGCGACTCAGTTTCATTTTTATTATCTAATGCAGTATTAAGTGTACTGCATTACATTAAGTGTAATGTATTGTTCAAGTACATATTGGGCCTGCTGTACATTTACTGAAATACAGTTTTGTATTTCAACACATTTGTATACGTCAGTTTTTGGAATTTCTTACACATGCTTACAATGTCGGTTACAATTGTGTTGTCAAAACTGAGCATTTTATGGTGTGTGTAAGGCCTAATGTGACCTTTACTTTATCTCAGGCTTTGTTATATTTTCCTTTGACTTCCTCTGGAACACGAGGAGATGGCACAAAATGCCCACGGCTGTTTCTGAGCATCAGAGGCCTCTGTTTAAGAGCTTCCTGAAAGCATTGTGCCTCAAAGAGCACCGCAGATGAAAAGGTTCATCAAACCCCAAGCTAACCTCTCACTCCTACCCATTTACCATGTTCTCTGCACTGTGAGGAAATGATAGACTTAATTGTATTTTTTTGATAAAACACAACTGCTCCAAAGAACCACTCCTCCAAACATATCGTAAACTCTCATTATTATTTATTTTTCCTTCTGGAAATCCAGAGCCTGTGGCGTTAGAAACTGTACAGAGAAAATGGACTATGTATGTTTTCTAATTGACTTTCACGGCTCATTTAGACCTAGACGCTCCATTTACTTACCAGAAGAGAACCCCTATTGTAATTTCCTCCTCGCAGTATTTTGCCGTAACGCGAATCCCATATGAAATGTTATGGATATTTAGATATTTATATGAGACACTAGCTGTGAAATAAGGTCAGAAAACCATGAACTGCACACACTGAAGATAAACAAAAACCCAGTTGTCATTTCCTAACATTATTTTAAAGGCTTAAATAGGCCCATCGCAATTATTTTTTTACGCCCTGAATGATTATGTGAGCTGACCTCACATAATCACTGATGTTGTGAATGCTTATGTTGCTGTTGTTGCACAGCCCTTGGATTTCTGTAGCTATGTTTTTATCCAAATAAAGGAATTCTGTGCAATTGTTAGAAATGCAGCAACAGAACTCAAATTAGTTTCTGTCTACTTAATGTGTTCCCTCTATCATACATTTAACAGCTCTGTGGGAAGAGGGTAGATTTTTAGATGGTCCATTTTTGTTTAAAGCAGTTTTGGATCAACGTGCAATTCAGTTGGACCACAAAGCTGCATTGAATATTAACTAATTTAATTATTTGTTTGACAGCTTTTTCTTTACTCCTACAAATTGTGTGTTTCCTTGTAGGTAGTGGCTAGTGTGAGCACAAGCTAGTCTAAATAATTCTGTGTGAGGCAGCAAAATAGGTGAAACATCACACCCCATATTTCACGTTTAATTGATGTTGCTTTGCCAGCATCATTTCATCAGCTATCATTGAAATCAACAACATGGGCTGAGGGCTAGTTGCAAAGCCAACCACAAACACTTCTCTGTGGGCTGATTTTGGTCCTAAATAGAAAACAAAACCAAATAACTGCAATGAACTGGCTATGCAGCAAAAATGTGGCATTTTATGGCAAATGCCATAAAAGCGCAGCTGTGTCCCTTCAGCAGTGGCAGTAGGGCCGTAGCAAGACCTTTTAACTTTTTACCTGGGTGTTTAAAATGAATGTTGTATTAACAAAGAATAGGATTTTTTTAGGAACAAAGCTCTACATAATCAGTTCCCAAATTATATAGGCAAAGAAATGCAATACTGGTAAATTGATTCACTGACTGGCTTCAGGTGAATGTGACCTCAATTGGTAGGTTAATTTTGGGATGTTTGTATGAGATGTCTTTTGTGTTCTGAAATAATTCAATGAAGTAGAATGGAACAGAATGCAGGGGTCTATTTTTACATATTTTGAACTTGTGGTGGGATGCTCAAAAATAGAGCGAGACATGATACAATAGCCAAAGAAATCTGTCTTTGTATGTGGCTTTAGTAGTGGTAGTGGTCCTTTGGTTGGTCTAGTGGCGTTGTACATTGTGTTTTCAGTGTGCAAATTATATATATGTAGAAATGTAGATAAACTACGTACAGTTTAACGTCTTGAGTCAGTTATTGGGCAAGTAGTCGACCATTTTATCTCACCCTTACCTATTTTACACGTGCGGTTAGGCTCATATGTTATGCCATTAGTGAGGTTAACAGTACATTACCTCACCAATGACTGGACGTTACCAAGTGTGAAATAAGATATGTACCAGAGAAACCCACAGCTTAATACCTTCAGTATGTTCTGGCCTACTTGCTGTTAAATTAATAGCTTATGCCCTGCATAAGTAAAGATCATTAATATTTCTGACATTATGGCTGCAGTAGGTAAACACGGCCGAACAAAAAACATATTGTTGTGCAGTTATTTGTACGACAATAAATCTGCGACTGAAATTTAATGGCGACAGCTGCAGGCTGAACAAGGTCAGAAGTTTGTTTACAGACAATCTCTGAACCATCATTCTGCTTGATTGGACTGGTTTCCAAGAATTTGTGATGGATTTTGACAGGAAATGCTTGTTTATTTATCCTGCCTTAAAGTTGTTCTTTAATTAACACATTGTGATACCATAAACTGTACTGGTAAGAGAAAATTGTTTGTGAATTATTTACTGTTGTTTGAATAGCAGCCTAAAAACATTGTCTGTGTCTGTGTTTCAAAGCCTAGTGAGAAGTCTATCTAAACAGCATTTTTGACAGCATCTTATCTAGACAGCAAGCATGCAGATTATGAGCCAAAGTCTACATTCATGTCTTTAGCTGCAGTCTTTGTACATCTCATGCCATTTCACTTTTTAAAGGCATTCACACTAGCTCCTGCCACAGGGTTACAAAAACAAGATGCTGCCCTTTTCTGAGGATGTTGTTGCAATGATGCACTTTTTAAAGTGACTTTCTTGCACCAGAATTGCAGGAGTCAGCCTTTTCACAACTCTTTAGCCTTTTAGCCCTGCTTTTCAATACGGCTTCCTCTCAGCCACAGGGATTACTTAACTCAGTGGGGAATAATTGTCATGCCCCATTTCAGCTTGAGGCCTCGGGCTGCACTCCATCACGACTCAGCATCATGTATTGTGCTCTAAATGAGAAAACAGTAAATCTTAGTAGGTTTAAAGTAAGAGTCATGGACATAAATATTCCTGCAGTCTTTGGTAACTTTATAAACATTTTCCTTGGTGCTGTTTTGCTTTCATTTCTCCTAAGAAAATAATGGTAATCGATTTTAAACAGTGTTAAATCAGTCACAATTCTGCCCTTGGGATCATTTCTTGTTTTGATGAGAGTAGCAGGTTGCCACAGCTTTATGTGGTGTTTTGGTAGAAACTCTGGTTACCATGGTGCCATATTATAATTAGGGTATTAAAATAATACTTGTCTGCTTAAACCTGCACTGACTAGGCCTATTAGTAATGGCACAAAATAAACCAGCTGCATTGTATAGTACAATTGTAGAAGATGTTGTTTTTTAAATGAATGTTCAATTGTAATGTAGAGAACCAGATCCTGATGCCTGTGTTTAGGATAATCTTAAATCTGGAGACACTAATGTTATTGGAGTGTGTGGCTTTGGTTTGTGCTGTGGGTGTGACATGTATTGTAAAATGCCCTGATTTATCATCTAGCTCTCCTTATGCTGAAAGACTTAAGATTAATCCAGTTATTAACCCTTTAAAGGGCAAGAAAATACCTTAAGAAATGAACTGATTGTTATTGCCATTATCCCTAGAAAGACTGTGGCCTTCTCCCAGTATACTGCTGTCTTATTTTTTTGAATGGTGAGCTCATGTTAGTGTTTATGGCAAAGCCCCAGACCCGAGTAATTGCAGACTCTCTTTGTCACTCACTGTTATTTCCCTCAGTCTCTCAAGTGTCTCACTGAACACAATAAACACTGTAGATATAGTATTCAGTCAGTGACAACAGCAGTTGTCATCAGTTGTACATCTGTAAGTGCACAGGCTTTGATTGGAGCATGGACACATTGGACACATTGGATCTATCAGGCTGCTCTGCCCTTTGATGACTGTCGCTCTGGCCTCTCCAGACAAGCACCTTGCTGGAGGGTTGCAGAAAGTTTTGATGACTGTGGCTTTTTCCTTCTCTGACACATCAAGGTCTCTGGTGAATGCTTAGCAATAAGTGTCTGACAATGCAGA
Organism: Yasuhikotakia modesta; assembly: GCA_036877545.1. Lineage (NCBI taxonomy): Eukaryota > Metazoa > Chordata > Actinopteri > Cypriniformes > Botiidae > Yasuhikotakia > Yasuhikotakia modesta. The sequence goes on along the minus strand of JBAJNP010001906.1, from coordinate 26,341 downwards.
GTCCTGTTATTCCCCTTGGTCTGCTACTGCTTGTCATGCTTGAGGAGAGGGGCTGTCAGAAGCGCTTGGCTTTGACAGGCTGTCGCTGCACATCAGGAGGTGCAGATAGACTCAGAATGTGGCTTAGAAAATGTAATGAAGGAAGAGTGATGAAGCTGTGGGCTTTGTGAGTGTGTGAGGAAAATAAGAAAATAGCTGATGTCCTTTAAGGGTTTTAAAGTGGAACTTTAGGAACACCAAAAGTTAGTAATGCGCCTGATAGCGTTGGTTTAGGGCTAATGTGCTTGTTTACATATTGAATTTGCAACATTCAAACTTATTTGATATTAATTGATAATTAATTGATTAATTGATTCATTGATATTTCTTGTTTTTAAATAGTATGCTATTCCTGCATGCTATTCCTGCTATTTGGGCAACATACTGTGCACAGTATGCAAATTTTCTGTATTCATATAATAATTATGTAGTAACTGAAGTAGACATGCAATTTAAAGAGGCCATGGAACAACAATGTGGCATATTTAAAAAGTTATTCTTTGTGTACTGCTTCGCATACTGTTTCTGTAAGTGATTTATAGCAATAGTAATGTATAGTATAGTATAGTAATGTAGCTGTGATCACAATTGTAGATTTAACAAACTACTATTTTATGCATATCCCATCTGTTGGTGATAAATTAAAGATGAGCTGGAGCGAATGATGCTGTCACTGTTTGCTGAAGGACAGATGTCTGGGGTACGTCGGTCAGCCTGTGAACAAACTGACCACAGCTCATCTGACTAAAGCCAGACGTTGGATTACACATGCATCACTGCCTTAAGCACAAACCCTCAACCATGTCACTGCGGCGGCCTTGTGCTCAGTTCTCGATGATAATTGATGCTAAATTTATTTACCGTGGTTTGTTGTTTCGTCTTTCTGTGGTTTTGTTATTGCTTTATTCTGTCTGGCTTTTGAATGTGTTCCAAAAACAGCTAGCTTATTTCTGTGCTATCAGAATTAGCGTCTGTCAACCCGCGGTGCACCTGCGCTGTTTGCTTGTGCCCTGCAAAGCAGATATTCTTTGTTAACTCAGTGCCATGTAGCTCTCAGGGCCTTGCGAGGGGATGCCGTTTAGCTGCAGGCAGTAGATAAGGCCGCTCAGCTCTTCTAAATCCTCTCGACTGCCATGCATTTCTCATGGGGCTAAACACAGCCCTCTATGATAACCAACTTGCTGTGCTAACAACTTAGATTTGACTTGCTTTATTTTAAAAGCACTTACTCAACTCAGCACGAATAAATATTTGAGGGCTTTATTTTTAATCACTTTTAGACAGTCGCTTGACTCTGCAATTTAGGAAAAAAACTATGTAAAAACATGGCTTCTGATGACACCGATTTACCTCAAAGTATAGCCAAGCTTACAGGGATTTGTTTCAGACAGAAGCATCCAGCCAGATAAATGGGCATCGTTGACGTGTTTTTTTTCTTGCATGGATTTTAAAATCAATAAAAGGAGAGCTGGTACGCTTTGATATTTTACTTCACATCTGCTGCTTTGATTTATAGACGCAGAGAGCTGCAGGGAAAGGCAATTATTATCACAGTAGTGTGGAAATTGATGAGTCGACTCGGATTCTGCCCCCTTCAACATTCTGTGAGCACTTTCCAGAGCCACTTTTGTTTGCTGGAGAATTGAAAATAGAGGAACTTCAAGAGACACTAATGTTGGCCTTTGAAGGTTTGTGCCTGACGTCACGGGACCAACCCTGACCTTATTTTCTAAACCTCGTTAAGTTTATTGAAACCCTGTGAGTTAATAAGGGTTGGTATATTTTTAAAGCAATTTCCTGAGCAGGCGAGTTGACACCTCCCCCTGCTGATTTATTATGGTGTGTTAGTGGAATGCTGAGGCAATAGCTTTGAGACTCAAGTTTGCCCCCCGCTAACACAATCATACTGTATCTCATGGAACGTTTCTTCACCATGTGTCTGTGCTGACAAATGGGGGTTGCTATAGAAAAGCACTTTCTCTCCATCTCTATTTGCAGACCCTGATATTTTGTCTTGAACTCTGCTGTTGGGGTGGCCATTATGTGCGGAATAATTAAGCAGATGGTGTCGAGTGAATGTGTATAAGGGTTCAGCATCAGCACTCGATGCACAAGATCTTCTGTAATATCCTTTGATTTAAATGAGTTTGGTCGTATTAGAAAGAAGGCTTTAAAATTACTTAGGATTCCTGCCAAGTTATTGAAGACTCAGGCTCCGTTCCAACACCTTGCAAGCTGCCTTGCTGTGAGCTACCTATGTAGGCAGCTGGCTGACTGGAATTGGAACCCAGAGGCTCTTTTAATTGTTAGGCAGGACTGCAGCGTGTAATATAGAAGTCACAGTGCATTGTGGGATTGTGACACTTTGTGAATGATGTGCATTGGTGCCTTAGTTCCTTTGAAACAGTCTTAGCTCTTTGTGCTTTAAATTATGTTTGGTACAGAGCTTTTTTAACAGCTGAAATTCAGTAACTATTTAATTTTTTTATTCAAGCTGTGCAGGTTTATGCACTGTAAAACAGAGCAGGTATCATCTGGGTACCTTGAAGGAAAAAGATGAAACGTTTGCTTTTAAAGCAAATTGTTCCTTTTAAGATCCTCAAACATTTCAAAACCACAAAGTTGGAATTCCCAAGACAAGATGTTGCGTATGAAATGGATCAAAGTGCTGTGCTGGGAATAGCATACGGTGTTGTGTTGTTTATACAGGCCTCTGTGGAGGTATAAATCTTTTGATAGCGACCCATCCCTCCGCAGGCACACCCTTTTCAGAAAAGATTTGATGACAGCATTATAAAGGAAGCGCAGTGAAAAGGTTACAGTCCCCGTGTGATGTTTGTCCTGCAGGAAAGCAGGAACATTGATTCCACACAGACATGCGCTGTTGCTGCGCTGTTGCTGCGCTGTTGCATGCGCTGTTGCATGCGCTGTTGCATGCGCTGTTGCATTCACTGAAGCGCTGACCCTCAGCTTTGACCTTTTGTGTGTATGACCCCTCCCAGGCATCACAGCTACATGGCAGTACAAAGCGTGACATTTGCCATTATATTCTAGAGCAGAGAATCTCAACTAGCATTGCCTGAGGAGCCAGATTTGACATTGGACTTCAAGTGCTGATCCTACATACCAGAATTATCTCTTGATCAAAAGTAAATGTTTTTAAATCAGGCTGCATGAGGCACATGAAGGTCCAACACTGTGCAAAATTGTGTTTCTATAGCTTAATGGGTAAAACAATGCATTAGCACTGTAAGGGCACTGGGTTTAATCCCAGAATACACACATAGTAATAAAATGAGAACCTTGGTATACATGCTTTGGTTTGGTTTTATAGTTTCAGCCGCCTGTAATTCACCCCAATAACACATTGTGTTCAGCACACTGTTCATTGTATCTGCATTTAATCTTCCAATGATAATATATTCCCCTTGCATATTTTTTTCAAATGCTGTTACATTGACTGTTCATGTCATCATCAGCCTGTTTTGACAAAATTCTGAATTTGATTGGCCCTTAAAATGGTCCACAAAAATACTGGATGTATTTTCTTCTTCCTATTAAAAGCCTTTTTATTATTTATCATTCAACCTATATACTGCTTAACTGTTAGTTGCATTTAATCAGTTGTATTGTTTTCTCCCGCAGGTCAACCAGAGTTCAGTCTAATACTCATTGTGTTAAAATGGTCATAAACAAGCTGACATTGATGTATTTGTTCCTATAATGCAGCATCAGATAGGTGGAGTCTGGGTGCAGTGCACCTATCTTGTAATATTGTCCACTGTCGTGCTGTGCAAACACTCCAACAGACATTGTGTAGATAAACAGCGGCTCTCAGTGACACAGACCTCATTACCACACAGAGCTTTTGTGTTTCTTTTTTTTTCAGTTAATTGCAAGCCAGGGTGGAAATGAAATGGCTCTATTGAAAGGGAAGCACTAATATGTCAGCCTGGTAAATGTATCATAGATTTGGATGGAGTGTTTGATTTGATTAATGGCCTGTTTTTGCAAATGTGGTCTATTTAGACATTTCCTGTGTCAGTGTAATGTGTGTGATTTCCTGTATCGCTGTGACCTTTTGAGGCCGTACATGTTGGTAATCTGCTGATGTGGAGGTCCAGATAAAGTCGGGCGGTGGATAGGACGGGCTTTGAGGGGACAATAGATCTAAATTAAGATTGTTTCCCTTGGTGCTGCTTCCTGTTTCTGTTTTCACGACACTTATGACATTGACCTTCCTCACGGCATTTGACTAAATAAGGTCAACACGTCAGAAATTACTTTCACAAGATACGCCACACAGCATCTGTGTGCTGCAGGGTTTAAAGAAGTGTTAAACTTCTTTATGGGATTAAATGTGTAATCGTCTTTGAGTTTAGTGTGTCATTATCAACTAAAATGCAGGTCATTGCATGTGATTTGCAGGTCATTGTCAACTGAAATGCTATTGTAGCATTTTGAGCAAAATAAGTGCTATTTCAGTCAGAAATAACTATTAAACTAAAAAATAAGCATCTAAAATGATGGTAGCCAGTACCATGTTATGCACATGTTAATTTTGGATGGTTGTTTAGAGTTTGTATATATTGGTTGAAGTCTGGTTAATGCTTGTTTCTACTGTTCACCGCAAATAGTTCTTGGAAAGTGGGTCACCCATTTGGCTTCATTTCAAGGGAAGTAGGAATGTTTGTATTGAATGTTTGTTCCGTGTTTTATCACTGAAATAGTAAATAAGCTGTAGCTGTTCCTGAGCAGGACAATTTTGTACATGCAAATTCCTTCTAGGCATTGCCTTTGACATCATACAGTGCTGTTAGTCTCACCGCAGTCTTGCACTTGATAGTGAGCTCACACTTTGTTCACAGTAACAGGCTGAGCTTAACACCACCGGGCCTGTGACAGGCCTGACAAAAAGGGCTGGATCCAAACCCACGGCATTGCATGCTAACTGCGCTAAACCAATACTTAATCTTCTTGAGTCATCTGTGGGCCTTTAATAGCACACAAGCCCACAGTTTTAGTTCAGTGACATCACATAACAACAGGCTACAAGCTTTCTCGAGTTCAGGTTTAGTTTCTCAGGAATGAGGAAGGGTTGGGCGATAGATTAACTACTCATGAAATTACGTCCATTTTAAAAAATGCACCTGTTATCTAGACTTACTGTTATCTAAGCTTAGTTTTAGGAAGTAGATAAAAACAGCGTTTTCCAAAAACACCTAATTGTGTATTATAGAGCTTTTTTACTCAGCTATAAACTCAGTTTAATATGTCTAATATCAGTTTCAAAAGACTGATATCCTTCAACAGTTCTACTCTGTTACACCTCACAGCCTGTTTGTGGGAAACAGGTGATTCACACAGCAGTAAACCAGCCCACATTCGTCACCACACACCTGCCCTTTCCTTTCTGAACATGAAGTAAACAGGCCTCCCACTCCTCTGAAGGAGGAACCGGCTCTGACATGCAGGAACATCTGAAGAATTTGCAGCGGTTTTGACTTCATGTCTTCAGCAGTGACTGTTGAGCCACAGAGCTCCACAGGGTCATGGCTGTACAGAGATAACTTCAGCTTGATAAACGGGCTTTGGTATATTAGACCAAATGACAATTAGAGAAACAAATGGTGTTATCTGTGAAGGTACAGAGAACTGTGAGTTGAGTTCTGCTGTATTATCTGCATTACTGGCCTACTTTTTGTGGTCGTGATATTAGCCACACCTCCACTCATCTATTTAAATCTTCTTCTTACTGTTTATAGATAAAACAGTCACATGGACAAAATTTAACCAGACAGCTGAACTTATAAACCATTATTATGAATTTACACAGGGTGTAAAGGTTAACCTTCTACTTGTATAACACTGTTTAATAAGAAACATAAGCAATATTAATGTTTTTTCATTGGTTGCTTTTTAGAACTCACCGCCACTAACTGCTTGTTCCACTGAGGTTTTTCACATAACCTTTCTGAGATCGATTTGAATCAAATGTCGGTCTTAATTTGCAGGTCTCACCACCGAGGGCCTTTATCGAGTGAGCGGAAACAAGACGGATCAAGACAACATTCAGAAACAATTCGATCAAGGTGTGTGCCAATTTGAACTCTGCTTTTATTTGAGAGCATTTAATAATGTGTTGCTAAAACACAGATTTTATAAACTAGATACAAGGAGGCCCTAATAGTCTTCAATTTGAACAGTTCATGTTTATATTTGATTTTGTTGGCCTCACACAATGTTTGGGTGTATTGTCTTGTCAAGGATTCATTGTGGTTTAAGGCCGTCGTAAGATGTACAGTGTTGAAAAAACAGGAAGACACTTCGGGTCATTTGGTTTCCCACTATTTTTTAAACTGTTTCAAATGGTTGTGTTGATTATAATTACTGTACCGTTCATGTACTTATTATTTAGGCTGGTAAGTAACACTTCATGTTTGACAGTTAAGTAATATTATGTCCTTATTTAAAAACTAGCCCATCAGAGCATAACTTACGCCTTTTTGAATTTTTAACTTTTAGATTTATAGATGCTGAAGTCTTCAACAACAAACCTTCCATTCAACAGCATAATAGACTTTCTGCCAAATGAGGAAAAAGCACTAAATTACATGATTATAATCTGTCACACTGCAAATGGACCATTTCTGTGAAAACAAACTTGACATTTGTGGCCTCTAAAAGACGTGCTGCCGGCAGACCTACATCATGCTGTCATTGCCACTAGTTATTAGGTTATGCAGTAAATGTTTTGTGGTACTTAAATCTTCTTGTGACACACAATGAAGATCAGTTATTTTGTCATTTTAAAGGTGAAGCAGAAATTGACACTGTGCTGTATAGAGTTACAGGCTGATGTAGTTACGTTGCTAGAAATTCATCAAAAGATTGATGCCATGCAGTGCAGCCTATGTTAGATAATTGAATTAGTGAATTACAAATTCAATTGTATACATATTTGTTACGTCTGTTTCTTGTATTTTTTTGCAAACCAAACTTAAGAATATTCATATTAATTGAAAGATATGTCTGTGCAGAGTGCAGAGTCAAAATGTTTTAAGCAGTTTTAAGGTGAAAACATAACCGTAAAACCATATTATAAACGTATAGATTTTCTGAACTACAATTGGATGAGCTGAAAATGAACTGATATTCACACTGTCTTGAAGGCTAATCTGTTAAATTCCATATCATTGCGACAAGTTTAGTTGCTCGGCAGCCAAAAGAAACAAAACTCATAACAATTGTATGTTTTGCTTAACAACAGCCCTTAGTATCAAGCTCTTCCTCATTTTGACTTGTTTGCAGTACTCTTCAAATTTTCACAGTACTAGATGTTTCTCATGTGTAAATAACATAAACCCTATCGTTAGCCTTGTGAAACCACATTTGTACCACCACACGGTTCATACACCGCTGTACTGCTCAGCACTATTACAGGAAATAGATTTATTTGCCCAAATGAAATAGACGCTGTGTTATCATACATCTTTCAGCTCAAATACTGTCATCTCTGGCTGGTGAGCTGTGCTGCTGAGTGGGTGAAAATCTTCAGTCGAGTGACCAGATTATTCACTCAGTGAGCCATTGAACACCAAAAGGGCCACTGTAGGCATTAGTGTGCATGCTGGCCTGAAGCCATTAGTCTCTCTCTCTCTTTTTTTATCCTGAAAATCTGTGAATTAGCTGCTTTTTCCCTTTTCTTGCATTCATTCACTCCTTTTACAAAGATCTGTTCTGACAGCTGTCATTTCACCTTAAACCTTCTTTTTTTTCAATTTCCTCATTTTATTCCTTTGCTTTTTCTGTTCTTCTTTTTTCTGCTCTGTGCTTCTGCTAAATCCACTTAAAGATGTTATATTGTCGTTACCAACCTCGACAAAGGCTGTTAACACTTTTAAGTGTTTAGGTCTTAGATTAAAATCCCAGGGGCACAGTTAGTGATAAAATGTATAACATCAATGCATCAATGTAAGATTTGTATAAGTTTTGGATTAAGGTGTCTACCATATGAATACATGTAAATGTACACAAGCTCACTGTATTTGCGTTCCTCTCTCAGACCACAGTCTTGATCTGATAGTGATGGATGTAGCTGTGAACGCAGTGGCCGGGGCCCTGAAAGCGTTTTTTGCTGACCTTCCCGACCCCCTCATACCATACTGTCTCCACCCAGAGCTAGTGGAAGCAGCCAGTGAGTATCGACTGTTCACTTGTGCTCCATCACTTTGTCTTTTGTGTGACGTTTGTGGCTGCTGATAACATGTGATCTTGTTTTACCCACTACAAACTGTTTTATTTAGTGAAACGTTTAGACTTTTATTTAGTGGAGTAATTAGTGGCTTGTCCTATTTGCCTGTTTTTTGTTTTCAGAGGTTTAAAAACGTGTTTATACCAGATATGTGTTTGATGGTGGTATTTTGGAGCATCCAGTTTCACTGTTCATATTCACACTTAAAAATGTGTAAATGTCATTGCATTAAACGCCACCTTAGTTCACACAGGTGGACTTTTAACTATGTTCCAAAATGTTGTAAACTTTGATTTATCTCTTATTGCATTATAATTCTAAATAGGTTTATTTAGAAAACTGATGCAACTTTAAATGCCAGATGGCTAAAGGTCACATGGAGGTTGTTTTTTCGATCTGAATTATGTGAAGGTAAATTAAACCTGTGGCTCATTACTGCTGTCTCAGGCCGCCTACACTAATCAATATTTTGTTGGCACTATTTGACCCCAAACTCATTTCAACTCATTTTGTCGCATTTCCGCAGCAAGTGGGCAGCATTGTGCTGAGGCAAAATGAGCCGAGGCAAAAATTAGTTTAGTGACACAGCATGTGTCAATTAAAGCATGTTACTGCTACAGAAAATACAGGAAGTGTGTCTGCTGCGTACGTTTATACAAGTGAAGACCTGCTTGTGTTACCTCAGCCTCGCAACCTCAACAGCCCACAAGACAGGAGTGTTGTTACCTCATGTTCTTGGTTTCTTTTGTCTACTGCTTTCAACTGCGTTTGATATTAAACCCATCACACCAAAGGTCTAATCCCCGTCCAAGGAAGCTGGTGAAGTCATTTAAATGCATCCGTGTTTCCGTTTGATGCTTCCGTGCGCTGAATGGAATCCACGGCCCCCTGTGATGTAATCCTCATTATTTCTGATCCTCTCCACTGTAGATAAATGACTTTATGAACCAGCATGATGTTCTCTGGGAACTTACAGATATTACTCTTGTATTTTTTGAGGTATAACTTCTCGGGTTATGCCTCATTGCCCAGCAATCTCTGTTAAATGTGTTGAGCTCTAATAGTTTTATGATTGTTTCTTGTGGAAAAGATAAAATGAGTTTATTTTATGTTTAGTTCTTGTGGACCACAGGTAGTTGTATTATCACATATTTCAAAGTCTGATTATTTTTGCACTTTTAATGACTTGATGTTTAATGTGTTTTTCTCCAGAAATCGTTGATCACTACGAGCGGCTGCAGGTGCTTAAGGAAATTGTGAGAAAATTTCCTCCTGTAAACTATGAAGTTTTTAAATATGTCATCACTCATCTGAACAGGTACACATCTGTTTCTTCTTATAGGAACAATCATTCTCCTTTAATACGACATTTCTTTAATCTACACACCAGTTTTGTCTTACTTTTTCATCAGTCTAATATGTCAGTCTGCTTTACTTCAAAGAAAAGCTGTTTAGGCATTGTTGAGGACTGTAATGCAATCCTCCTAAAATGCCAATTGGTAAAGTGATTTGGGGCTGTTAAACATAACAAAGGTTCCAGCAATAATAGCAAATAAGAACATTTGATAAGGCATTGGGTCAGGATGTCCTTGAGGGTAAACCCAGCCTTCCATGGCCCATGGGTCAAAAAAACTTGCAGATGTTTTTCACAATTTAGTAGAAATTACATTCAATACATTCAAATGTGTCTCTGTTCTGGTTTGAAACACCTACTTCTGATTTAAGCCATTCTGGAAAATAAAATCATGACTTGCACTTGTTTCTTTAAAAATATTTAAGAATGATACATTATGGAAGTAAAATAGATTTGTAATTTAATTTCATTGACTTGAAATCTCCTATTGCTAAATTATTGAACCTACAACCTTTCATTACACAGTACATGTTTCAGTTTCATTTGTTTAGTATTTTCTGTTCAGTGATACATTTAAGTTTAAGACTGCATATCGTCCTGCTGTCTCCACCAGGGTAAGTCAGCACAGCAAGACCACGCTGATGACCGCAGACAATCTTTCCATCTGTTTCTGGCCCACCCTCATGAGGCCTGACTTTGAGAATAAGGACACACTCTCCACCACCAAACTCAACCAGTCCGTCATAGAGACCTTCATCCAGCAGTGCCAGTACTTCTTCTATGGTGGTGACATCACAGAGCCCTCCAGCGCTGAGGGAACCCCTCCCCCCCACGGGCACGGCCTGGAGTCGCTATTGGCCCTGCAGCTTCCTCCTCCCCTCCAGCCACAGCAGATCCACCCGTTGCCCCCAGAGCCCCTCATATAGACCCCACGCTTCACATTCTGACTGCAGCACATGTGTGAAAAACTCTTGAATCAAACAATTTTGTACAGAAAAGAATGCGACTTTCATAAAAGACATTGTTTTTGTTTTTTAATTTTTTTGTTGTTTTAATTTCTTTTGTTGTTCCTTGGCCAGAATGAATGAGTGACTGAATGAAAACATTAAAAATGTCAATGTGAATTTGGCACACATGCACATGAATAGATTCAAACATCATGGTCATTCGGATGATATATTTATAATACATTTTGTGTGTGTGTTTGTTTCTAAAGACAATGAAGTTGTCAATCACTCACTAAAATCAGCACCACACACACACAGCTTGTTCAAATGGCACATGGTCGTTTCGTTTGCTTGTTTTTCCCTCTTTTTGTTTAGATGGACTAAAGATATATTTTTAGGATATTTTTATCTTACAGACAGCAGTAGCTATTGGGGTGGTAGTACCCCAAGGCTTTGCTCGGTTTGGGATGGAACTACTATGAGTTTATAAAATCAGGGGCGCCTGCCTAGGATGCACTTTGTCCTGCAGACTTTGAACCGGGGCCCCCGTACTCTGGAAACCACAGAAGGGAAAAGCCCACTGCAACCATTTGGCACATCTCAGAAATCCAGGTGATACTGGTCATCTTCGTTTTGTATGTTTGTTTGTTTCGTTTTTGCAGATCATCTTTGAAATTTCCATGGTTCTGTTTATGCATCTCCTGAACTGAATCTGCATGTCCTTTGCCACTTGTAATGAAAGATTTAAAGTGGAGGGAAAATGTTAAATGCTTCACTGTTTTTATGTCAGACTTTTTTTTACTTCTTTAAGGGAACATTAAACTGGGGCAAAATTGTTATATTTGTTTGTTTGTCATGCCATAGTTTGACTTTAATATCATATTTTGGCATTGTTTCCCAAAATTAGGAAGATACAAAAATCTCTATATACTATATATATATATATATATATCTATATATAAATGTCGGCCTTGTTGAAGAGCCGGCAGATCATGGGGTACTGGAGCTCTGTTTAATCTTAAACCTATAATCAGATTTCATTGTGGTATGATGTATTAAAATTTGGGGTTGGATTCATTGACTGTGTACTTAATTCCCTGTGTGAATAAAAATTTATTTTAATTAGATGGTACTGAATTTTGTTCCAGTGTAACAGATGCTGTGTAGAAAGCTTGCAGTCTTTGTTTGGAATACAGCACAACACGAATGTTTAGTTTTGTGCGGGAGTTTGTATGTGAACGGATGGGAACAGAACTGCAAAGATTTTTGCAAAAGCTTTGTAAGATGAGATTTATATCTTAATTGAATCACTAAAACTGAGGAAAGGGCTCAATAGGATGTGCGCCGCTGCTAGGATCCCAGTAGTGTAGTTTAAAAAAAGAGCAACATTTTGTTCATATGGCTGCCTCATATGATGTACAAACTAAATATTTTAACATCATCTGCTATGTATTATAGTAAATAAATGATTTTGACAAATGATGTTTGTCTGAGCTTATTTTTTATTTATATGGGAATATCATAACAACATTAAAGAATCATAGGCTGAGTTAAAAATGTCTCCTGTGATGTTGATACATTCACAGAGTAGCACTGCAGACCTGCTATTCTAGTGCGCCACCATCAGGTAATGTAATGCAATGAACTACATAACCAATTGTAATCATTTTCGTAACTGCACTTCATTTGTATATTTTTTCATATTGTTAGGCAGGATCGTGTTTTGCAACACAAATGCAATCATCTGTATAATTAGCCTCTAATACAGTTAGACTAAAAATTTTAGCAGGTTCTTGCTCAAACCTCATACATTTTATGTCTCGGCTTACTGAGTTATTTTTGGTTGGAGGTGGAAGTCTTTCATAAGAAGAATATTAACATCTTGACCTTTGATAAGATCATTTAGAGACTGCAAGACATTATTTAGTTTAAAAATTAAACACATGGCCATTTTTATCAAATATTTTATTTCAAAGGCTTGAGACAATTGAGGCCTTTATGACACCAAAGAATGTTGAGAATCTGTTTGCTAAAACACTATAAAGCTACTGTTGTTTGGGGAATTTGTTCTGCAGTGGGGTCCAAAATCTGAGACCAGTAATAAGAATGCTTTTATTTACTGTAGCATTTTATTCTTATAAAAAATATAATTACCATAATAGTTATTACCAGCGAAACAATCTGTGTAAATATTACTTAACAGAATTTAATAGTATTTAGTGTGTTCCCTTTTTGCTTAACTGACAGCATGCAGCCTTGGCATTGACTGCTCAAATGTATGCAATACCCGATGATCCGTTATTCCGGCACTATTTAAAAATTCCCAAACAGCCAGGAAACGTGACCTTCTATACAATGTCACTAATTTGCATACATTTAATTAACGACGTGAAATGGAAGAATCTTTAAAGTTCATAATTATTTGACCGTGTTCATTTTCAGGTTTAAATTCTGAATCTGTGATTTTGAAAATAGTCTCAGATGTTTGGACCCCCTGTACATTTGTCAACATGGTGGCATATTTATAACAGAAGCAGATTTTAATACCAGCAGGTGCTTGCCAATCACAGATTGCACTTGTAAAACAACATGCAGTAAGAGACTTCACTCCAGTTCTGATGGGAACAATGTTAATCACTCACAGCTGCTTGATTTTCAGAGAAACATTCATGTCCTGCAGCTGATGAAACTGGCCGTCGCATAATTGTAACTTCACCCAAAGACTTTAACAAACATAATTTCACCATTAAAATGGCATATTGCCACATTTAGATTTATTTAACATTGGATTTAAGCATCTGTAAGGAAAGAGTATACAAGTCAAAATGGCATCTCAACATTTCACCACAGAATTTACAGGATTATTTCACCCGTTGTTTGTGGAGGTGACAAATTATAACATGATTCTAATCGGTCATAAATAAAGTGTATTTTCAAGTGTTCATATATAATTTTAAATTGCATTTCATCCAAACTTCAGATTATCTTAAGTGGTTTATCTTAACTATTCATATAAAGAACATGTTAGTAAGATAAAGTGATATTTTTAAAGCTTTGAGGGACTGCCAGCCATTCACACTAAACAATTTGAAGTGGCATTGAAAATGTGGCATTTTTCCATGTCAGTGTCACTGTTAAATGCTTTCAGAAATCATTCAGTTTCTTGTTGAAAAGCAGATGTGATGTTGCATTTTGGTCTTACAAATGAAAACAAACAAGAACTAAAAAACAAACCTAAACCAGGACTAAACATTTATAGCAGACGGTCAATGTAACATGATACAACTCATACAGCTGCCATTCAAGAAAATAACCTGTTGTTTTTGTACTACCCAAACTTACTCTGAATGAAAGGTGAGGCAGTCTTGGCCTCTCCCAAAACAAATGTCACAGCATCAGATCACAAGATCTGATCCTGAGGTCAGACCAAGACATCAAAATTTAGGATTCTTTGGGAAGAAAAAGCCCAATAGCTGATCAATCTTCCCGCCTGAATCTCACAAAACCTGTCAAAATCACAACTCACATTTCATCCCATAAACAAGACCAAGAATTTCATCTGTATATTTATGTAACTCCTTTAAGGAATTTTTTTACATTATTTTTACTAAATAACCATTTACACAATAACCATATTTCCCCCAAATTCACATTACTGTAATACATGATAAAAAAGCATATTACATTAAAGTGTTTTAAGTATTAATACAGTTACAATATTGCAAATCCCCATTGAAAATATACAAACAAAACAATTAAAAATATATTGTTTCAGACAATTGTTGTAACAACCACAATAATGACAATATTGTCATGACAATAACAAAGTCCTAAATAGACCTTATTAAGATTTATTTATTGTGATGAAATTTGGCTCTGACATGTATTTGTGAGATTCACACACAGAAAGCCTCACTTGATGAACTCATAAAAAGTTAAACTTTGACCAGTAGATAACAAAACTGGGTGTGATTCTTCATTAGCACAATGTATCTTCAAATACCATATGGCTGAAATCTTCACATTATCATGCAGTGCTGAAGTAAACCATTGAATCACTTCTTAACTAAAGACCAGATGAAAAATGACAAGCAACAGTCCTGAGGTTGATGATGTCATAGTTTGTTCTTTGCCTCTTCCTGTTTGAAACAGACTGAATTCTGATTGGCTCAGTCAGCATGACTGGAAAATAACTTTAAAGCTTAATGGTAAAGCTTAATTCTTGTACTTTAGGACAAAAATGTGGTTGTTTATATCAAACCAATTAAACTATGAGTGATCTACATGTCATATATAATACTACAAGCACCTCTTATCAAAGTAACTTACATAATCATTGACCAAAATGATCTTTTATATATTGTTTTTCACAAACAGGCTGTTATATTACTCCACAGAAAATAATTGATAAAAACGAAATAAAATAACTTCTATAACTCTAAAACAAAAACCAATCTGGTTGTGTCAGAAAGGTGCGGTCCTAAGCACTTATAACTGTAAATAGTTTTAATGTCAGATTTGTGAAGCAAAACGAACAACAGTCATGGACTAAAGCTCACACAGATTTGAGTTTGAAGGCCGCAAAAACACGTCATTCTCTTTGCTTTTCTATTCAAACACAGATCAAAGGCAAAACAGTGCAAGAGGTAAATGGTGTAAGAGCTGAATGATCCAGTGAGTAGCAGATGCCGAGAGAACCGTGAAGCATGATGCACTTCTCCATCCGGCCAAAACCAGAGAGGAGAGCATGAAACCAGAAACAGCGTCTGTCAGTCCACATGGTTGGGGATATTTTTCCATCAGCACTTTGGAGTTTTGTGTGGGGTCCATCTCAGTCCCCATATGATGCCCTTACCTATGCAGAGCTCGTCAAATCACTGAGAACCGGACAGTGTCGTCATAACCTATGACATCAAAAAGCAAGTGGTTCTTTTGTTGTTTTTTTTTTTTAAACACCCACTTTTCAATACTTTACAATCATAATCTTGTTTGTCTTTATCCCCATCCCCAAGTATTTGTTTAAGTACTATGAGCCCGGTGGGCTGTGGGCATCTCCGTCAGGCCACAAGGTAGCAGGTCGTCCCAACGTGACGGTATCTGTTACTGAGGGCGGCTGTAATTGTTCGCTAACTAAGTTCTCGTACTCACTACTGTCCTCATCATCTTCATCTTCCTGGTCTTCCTGTCCGGTGGCCTGGCGGTTTAGAGAATCCGAGCTCGAGCCATCTCCATTACCCAGGCCCAAACCAGGGGAAGGGTGTCCGGGTGAGCCTACGGCTTGGGGTCGAGGCAACAGTATAGCGCTTGGTGAGTCTGGAGGCAGTGTGGTGCTGTACATTGGTGGAGATGAGGAGTTTGAGGGTCTCTCTAAACTGGGCTCCACTGAGGGACCCGAGAGCACAACTCGCATCAGAGGAGAGTGAGGAGGTTCAGGCAGGGTCGAGTTATCAGGAAGTGTGGCGGCTGTGTCGGTTGCCTCTTGGAGTCCTATGGAGATTATAAAGAGGGTATTAAAAACTATAGTTTCCCCTTTTGTTAAATGAGTGACGGTTCAAAAAGCAAAGCGATCAGCACATACTTCTCTCTTCCTCTGCGGTGTTATGTTTCCTGAGAGCAATTTCCTCTTTGAGTTTGTTCACTTCCTCTTGGATTTTCTCTCTCACTCGTTCACTCTGATCGACTTCACAACATACCGCCTGGAAGACAAAAGAGGATTCAGAGCACATCATAAAGCTAGTCATATTGCTGCTTTTTAAACAATAGATTTATCGAAGGCCAGAATAAAAGTCTCTTTACTAGCTTCTTAACTACTAGCTTCTTTACTAAATCTTAACTAACTTCTGATAGAATGATCTTCAAGTTCCAAGGCAGAAACTCACCTGAACTCGTTCTTGAAGAGCGCTGTACACCTGAAAAATGGCTCGAATGTCTTTCATCACTCCATCCTTATCGAAGAACTCAGCCCTGTTCATAGAAAGTTATTAGAAATCTATTAACATATTTACAACATTTACGTTTGGTTTAATGTTTGTTCTTTGATATCATACATGCTGTGCAATCTGCATTCATTACCATTAACTTGCATAATACAAAATAACTTGCTGTAACAATTTTGTAAGCGAAAGGTTTTCATCAGTAGCGCGAAAGGTTTTCATCACTGCTGTCAGGAAGCCTCACCCATGATCTTTAATGACACTAGCGTAGTTTGTAGAAGTGTTGGGAACAGAAGAGACCTTATATTCCTGTTGACTGGTGTTTCCCAGATTTGGGATGCTTAGAGATATTCTCTGATTATACCTGCTGAGGTACAGAACCAAAAACAACTTATTATACAGGCTTAAACACAATAACTGCAATAAATACATTATATGCAATAAACTTCAGCTGCATGATATTGAAGAAAATGATTTGTGATAACTAACAATGCGATTTATGTTATGTGATACAAAACAGTGATTTACATTTTTTAAATAATTTTAATTATATTAACATAGATTTAATGAAGCCAATTATATAGAAAAAATAAGAGAATTATATAACCAACATAAATATTTGCATTCTTTTGGGGAAAAGAAACATCACTACAACTTCTGACTGTAGTTGTGCCTGTCTGCTATGTGCATTAACTCGACTATTAAACTGATTATATTGTTTTATATAAATTTACTGTTTCATTATACAGTATGTATTTTATTACTGTAAAAATACTGAATTAAACAGCATTACATACTTTCTGTTGGGTCTGAAGAGCACATACTCCAGCGCATGTGTGGAGCTATTGGCTGTGGAGATGAAGCTGAAGAGGAGGAAGACCAGATCTGGGATGCCGAGTATTTGGGTCAGCTGCTTATGGATCACCTGCTCCCTGAACGACATCTGCTGCTGAGTGTTCCGTCGGAACCGGTACCAGCCGATAACATTCTGCAGGGAAAGCAGCAACACTCAGTCTTATTAATGAGGCTATTAATGAATAAAGGCTATTAATAAATAAAGACACAATAAGGGAATTTAACACAAGAAAATGATTTTTTGCCTTAACACTATAAAGATCCTGTGTCAATTATTTAGGTTACAGACTAAAGTTCTGTCTGACAATATATATTTAATAATTGTTTCTATTAACGTCTGATATTACATGGCTTTTTTTACACAGACCTACTTACTTTTCTTCTGTTTTTGAGGATTCTGTTGAGATTTTCTTCATTGACATTACCTGCATAGTCATAAAAGCTGAAACAAACCAAATCATCTTCATTCAAACACAGGTAAATGAAAATACAGTGTTTTTATGTTCTGTATAAAAACAGTAAGTCTAATGAATGAATTTACAGAATCTAAAGCCACATACAGGAAGTTCTTACCTAAACAGTTGTGCACAAGGTTCATGGTTATGGACCTCTGAAAGACAAGCAGAACATATTTAATCATCCAATCATATTCAATGCTTTTACATTTTCAATACACCAAAATGTTCACAAGCACATGTTAATAATTATAAAACAATGGGCTCATTCTGGTGCTGAGTGAATCATTACAGCTTAGCTATGAATGTCTTGTAACAGTTTGCTAGTCAAACAGTTGGATGGCTTATCAGTTTATTGACAGCGAAACTAGTCGACAGTACTTTGGCTAGTTGACATGAAACAATCAGTTTGCCCTCTAACCAGACACTGATCAAATGCTTCTTGTCTTGTACTAGCCCAGTAAGTAGGTCAAGAACATTTTCAGCTACTTCACACAGCAAGGCCACTGCAATAGAAACACTATAAACATGTCTCTGATATGAGCCTGGAATCTACTGAGGTTTCAAGCAAGGATTTCAGTGATCACATGTACAATGGTTTTATTATGCATTATCAAAGCCTGAAACTATCATAGTTACAAATGACACAACATTTTGTTTACAGCTTTGGCACAGTTTAAAGCAAGCAAAGGTTTTACCGATTACATTGAGGAATTCTGAGCTACCGATGTGTGAGTCACTGATGCTTAACGTCTCCTCCTGTCTAACCTCTCCCAACAGGAAGCCCTCCTAAAACAGTCAATACACAGACAATTTGTGGCTGTACAGTTGTGTTTAATCAAGTCAGAAACAACAGGATACAAATGAACAGTGGGGATCTGCTAAAAAAATCATCTCAATGAAAACATGTAAATGGAACACACTCACATTACTCAAGGTTAAACATACAGTGGACTTGGTCTAAAACAGGTTAAGCAAAACAACCAGCCCAAGACAAGCATGGACGACACGACGACTGATCATGTGTTTCCAAATGCCTGAAGTTCTCATAGTGCAGTTACTACATTACAGGGCGTGTTGCCAGCAATGGGTATTATCATAGTAAGACATTCACTAAATACGTATTTTTTATTTGACAGTAGTTGCTGAAAAACAAGTTAGCCGACCAGCTAATGTTGTAACAGGACGTTTTAGCCTAAATACCAGTCGCTGAACGTCACTCGTTGTTTTACATGCATGACAAAAAGCGATCAAGCAGTGACTAAATGGGCATGTCACTTTCTGATGAGGTTATACATCCCGTCGGCTTGTGGGTTTGCTAGCTGTCATCCTGGTCGTGTCACCATGTCTATATGAACTGACTACCTAGATAGTATTGGGCACCACAGGCGCATTCCGGGACAGCTCGATCTGGCTTATTACACCAAAAGTGTTGCGGTTAACATACACTTTATAACGTTACTAACTTTTACATTCTGATCTTACTTGCACGACTGCTGGCCGACAATATTATCTAGACTGACACTTACAGGGTTTTGGGACACGGCCCCTATGTAGCCATACCAGGAAGATGACACCGGGAAATGAATTAATATTAAACTGACGGAGCAAATGGCTCGTTGTTCCTCTATAGAGTCATGCCCTTAACATTTCTCACAAAGTCAGATAACACAATACTCACATGATCGGAATTGCTGTTGGCACTGTGATAACACACAGAACTGAAAGTGTAACCCGAAATTGACGCCGCCATGATGGAAACATACGCGCTACGACCCCACAATCCTTTGCGCACGTACCGCGCAATAAACAAACCGGAGTGGAGTTAAAAGATGTACTAAGACAAAATGAAATTTATTATTATAATAAGGGGAAAACACAATGGCCATTTAATCTGGAATATGTAATTTAATAATGTTGTTTTTCTTTAGGCTTAATACTTTATACATAAGGGTCAATTCAATAAAGTGTGTATTATATTGGTTTATATTTTTCTGTATGTAAATATCCGTATATTTTTCTGTTTTTTTGTTACTCTATTCGTCCACTGTCCATTCTCCAAATCCTCAGCATCTCCCAGCAGGCAGAAAACGCCATTGATAGATAGTTAGTTCATTGTCGTTTAACTTTACAAATAAAACAAACGTTCAAACGTTACCACTTTACCCTTTATTGCCCTTATTAGCTCATTTATTAAGCTACATCATAATCAGTGAAGATAACAATAATGATTGATATTAAATACGGTAATATGGTATAAATTTGTTGAAAAAAGATATAACAAACATGATAAAGGAAGCGAGTCCATACGATCATATAATGAATGGAATCAACGTACAAATAGCTTTAACACTTACCTTTATTTTGAAGAGTGATGATGTCTGACGTCATGCGTCCGTAGTACGTCACAGGATGTTGTGGAATTGAGTTGGTCGTTGCTATGATGGATCCGTCAGTGAGCGCACATGGCGCTGAGGACGGCAGGGTTCAGTGCACTGAATCAGAGGATGACTTCACTCCGTCAAAACTAGGAACTAAAGAGTAGTAAGCGATATAAGTTAAAGTTCCCTGTTGTTAGTCTCTGTTATGGGTCTGGAGGAATTTTGTGTTTTATATTCTGCCCAGCAAATGCTGCTGCTAAAATGTTAAGTCTGTGGATGTCGTATTTAAATTAAAATTTAATCGATTGCTTTGAGTGTCATTTGATGTTTGACTTTCGTTTAAAGTTCATTTTAACTTTAGAATTACATGATCTGTATTTTAAAAGTTGTTGGGATCAATTACAAAAACATTGTTCATAATTTCCTTTCCTCATTTCATAAAGTATTTAAATGATCCCAAAACTAATGACTATTTAATTCTTTATTGTGCTGTTTTCCTTGAAGCTGGGACGAGTCTTACAAAAGAGAGTTGCAGACTTACAAAGATATTGGAGACGTAGGAGAAATATGGTAGGTTTATTTTTATTTTCTGTCTCTGACAGTTTTGGTTTAAGATTTCAGTTTCTGAAACTGTTTCTCCTTTAAAAGAAGGTTTCATTGAAAATGATAAATTTTCTAATTACAAATTAGCTATTTGTCAGGAATACAGTCTATAAAATGCCATACTGGAATAAATGTCCCCTCTGGGCAGTTGATTAGTTTATTTCTACATCAACCTTTAGGTTTGGTGAGGGAAGTATGGGTCGCGTGATCAGATGGATGAAAGCACAGAAAGTAGCTGAAAATGCATCTCTACTTGACATCGGGACTGGAAATGGCATCTTCCTTGTGGAACTGGTAAGTCAATACAAAACTTGTGTAGTGTTTTGTAAAGTGTTTTTAAAGATTTCTATTTAAATAAATGCAATTATTCTATGACTTATTTTAGTTAAAAAGGAACATAATATAATTGCTAATATAATAGCAACATAACAATAATAATGGCTTGAATCGTTCCTTAAGGCCAGGAATGGATTCTCAAACCTCACAGGGATTGATTATTCCAAGGCTGCTGTGGATCTTACCACAACAATTCTTGAAAGGGAAGGTTTACAAAATGTAAAACTTCAGGTAGGAAAAGCTGTTTATTTAATATCAGCTAAATTTAAATATTAAATAGTTCACACATTTAACATCACACACTATTAAAACAGTGCACAGAAATTAATATTAGCACATTTTAGATGAACAATACCAGTAATATACAGTATATAAGAACTGCTTTAAAACAAGCAGCAATGTTCTATGAGTAGATTGGTTAAGAAAAAAACAGTATTAAGAGGGATTTTTATGCATTTATGTTTTAATCTCCAGGTTGAAGATTTTCTGAACCCCAGCTCTGAAGTGAAGTGTTTTGATATATGTATAGATAAAGGTACATTTGATGCCATCAGTCTGAACCCAGAGGACAGAGAAGAAGCAAAGAAGCGCTATGTGGCGTCTTTACGAACTGTTTTAAAGCCAGACGGTTTCTTCATTATCACCTCCTGTAACTGGACCAAAGAGCAGCTGCTGCAGATCTTCAGACCTGGTACAGAAACAACATTCCCTAAATAAAGTCCTGTTAAATGATAGTAATATAATGTGTTTCTTGCAGGCTTTGAGTTTGCAGAGGAACTGCCCACGCCTCGATTTCAGTTTGGTGGGGTGACTGGAAACAGTGTGACAGCTGTGGTGTTTAAACGAACTGACTGTTCTTTAAATTAAGAGGAAAAAAATAAAAACTTGTTGTGATGCAAATGCTATTATGTAAATGTATTTGTCTATTACTCTGTTTTTGTTGTGTTATTTTTATAATATCAATTCAATATCAATAATATTTTTCTAATATCTTATAATTAGTAGTTTTTTTTAATTTTTCTTTGCTAAATTAGACTTCTGTTGTATCCTACTGTAATAACAAACTGATACTCAACAATTTTCGTAATAATAATTTGTGTAATAATTGACAATGCTCAGTAAGAGTAGCATCTTAAGAATTATTGTTGGTAATGTTAAGGCTGTGATCAGCATAGGAAACACATTTTGCTGTATTGGAATCCCAGTCGATGGTCCAGTAATACACCAAGGTCTGTTTGATTAATACATAATATTAATAAAATTGTATTACAGTTCATATTGTTTTCCATCTACAGAAGAGAAGCAGGCAGGACGAAGTGACTTATCATGTAGCCTTGAAAACAGCTGTATGATTTAAACATCATGATTAAATAATGGTGTGGTGGACATGTGGAGTTGGCCACTTGAGGGTAGTATTGAGTTAAATTTGGTCAATAAATTACATCGCAAATATTTTCAGACTAAAGTTCCTGTGAAGATGATTGTGTAATGGCTTGAATAGCTATTAACTATTATGTATGTTGTATAAGTACATTTACCAGCAGTCTTTGAACGTAAGAATAAAAACAGCTGAAATTTGTCAAAATACAGCAGGATACACTGCAATGGAAATAAACTAATCAATGAATTTGTAGGAAGCTGAGACATGAGGATTGTTGTGTCAGATGAGGCACTACCCATCTTTGTCAACCTTGTGTACATAATGATAGATATTATGGATTTTATGTTTATATGTAGCTGTATTTTCTCCCTCATTCAGCGTGATATGAAACATTTATCAAATAAACAACTTTGAATGCTTTATGTACATGATGCTGTGACATTGTGATTGTTTTTGAAAGCAGTACCAAAGCAATTTAAAAAGTTGTAAACATTTATTTTCTGCTATATGCTGTGCTTGGATAGCCTCCCATTGTATAAATGTATTCAAACGATTGAGGCCATATAGTGAAAATGAATTTAATGAAAATGCCAAATGCATTTTATAAAACTCTTTGAACAGCTTCTATGTTTTTGGTTTAAAGTTTTTAGGCACCACTGTAAAAGCTAATTTACACCACATTAAACATTTAATTCGACATGAGCACCATATCAATGTCAAAAAGCCTATTAAAGTAATTAAGCTTTTCATCTCTGTCAGTTTTTAAGCCAAAACATTTTACCCTTTATTTAACATTTTTGTGCTATAGTACTATTGCAATAGTACTCCAATAGTACAATCTGTACTATTGGAGGTGCAGGGGACATTGAAATAGCAGGGCATTTACAAATGTCTCTTAATACTGGGTCAGAGTATTGACAATTCAAGAATAGCATCTCTACATTTTCTGTAACCTCTCTCTTACCCGGGGATATTTCTCATCTTTGGGTCATTTTAAAGGAAAACTCTGACAGCTGTACTTGATAAGAAAATGATTGAGCATCCAGGACACGACTGCTACCACAGCAACAGTGAAAGAGCAATAAAAGACTGGCTTTGGGCCATGATGCTGTGGTACTTTTGAAATCCCCCACCCCTCTTTGGTTATTACCCCATCCCCTGCTAGCCAGAGAATGAAATAAAAAAACAAAGACCAGAATTTGAATCTTTCCTGGCATCTACTAGACGTTTACAAAAAATTGTGATTGTGAGAGACTAGGGTGTAAAAAAGGCCTTTTGTGGCTCAGCATTTCTGTATGGGTATACATCTAAGCAGCATTTTACTGTAGAAGAGAGACTAATGAAGGAATTTTAGTATGTGAGATTAATGTCAGGGTATATATGTGCGGCAATTAGCAAATTCACAGCATTGAACTATAAGCATGTGAATGCAGTGACCTTGAGCAACATAGTGTCTTGCAGACTGGCTAACATTTTTGGAAGCACAGCATAAAATAAGAACATTAAAGGATGCAGGAAAACATCCTGTTGGCAGGAAGTCGTTGGAATCTCAATGATTTCTGGAAGCTTACTGTAATTATTTACAGTAAGCTATAATTGGTTTCCATGGAAACAGGTATTAGATAAACTGATACATGTACCAATTGAGTCAATAATGTATGAAAAGATACTATTGAGCTGTTGAAAAACATTCTGTTTTTTCATGCTGGTTTTAGTTGGTGTTCCAGTTTGGGTAAGAAGGTGTTCTGCTTATTTAGACCAGCAATTTACAACCAGGTTAACCAAAGTTATCTATTTTCCATTAATTCCAAGTTACACATCGTGCAGTGTGACTTCCATTTATAGCTCCAGTAAACTGTAACAGATTTTTGTAAAACCCTCAAATCCAAAATCCATTAAATCCATTGCAACTTGATAATCTCAGGTAGCAGCAAGCATGACGTGAATTTAAACAGCATGTATTAGATAAATGGGTATGATATGGTCACTATATGATAAAGGCCACTGATTATTCTTCAATGTAAAACTATTGGTCCTTCAGAACTGTTGACCTGTGTCTTCTATTTAAATTCACAGGGCTTCAATAATCTCACATTAATCTGTATAATTGGTTTACTAAGCCTTTAATTCAACATCCAAGCATGGGTTACTCTAATGAAGAATAAGGTATCCGCTGTGTTTAATTGAATTAATTTACCACACAAGTCCACAGTCTCCCTATTGTGTTAAACATGCAGGCCGGATGTTTCTTATTAGGCTTCATGCTTTTGTTATCGGTCACACCCGCGCCGCCTCATGCAAGGATCTTCATCAGCCTTAAACGCTCATTGAGGGATGGAAGAAGAACCGGAGGCTGGAGGTTTTTCTGTAACATCTCACACACAATGTTTCTCTTCACACACAATGTTTCTCCTCACACACAGGAATGTGTCCCCAGCAGCTTCAGCACAGACTAATAGTCTGACAAAAATACACCAACTTTGTTCACAGTGGAGGGAAACATGATGCTGTGGTGGCAGAACAAAGCCCATGCAGAGAGAAACACATATTCTGTCTTTTTGCAGTGATTGATAGGATCTTGGTAAATTCATAGCATTGGTATTAGGGCTGGTGTGGACGCAAACAGGGCTAAATTGTTCATACAGATGTATAGCAGGGAACTCACTAATATTCTTAGATACTAGATATTAGGCTCACTAATATTCTTAATACAAATCTCTTAGAGTTTCAGTTTTGTCATCCACCACAATACATCTTCATTCAGCACGGGTCACAATCTACATCTAAATAGATGAATTGTGGTTTGTTCTTAAACTAGAAAGAAATCTTGACAGCTCTTATAGTGGCTGCAAGGTCATTCTCTCTTTAGGGGCTGAAAGCAGAACACTTCTGGCATGTAAATAAACACTTGCTCTGTAGGAAAGAGTGAATCTTCCACCTGTTCTCGTTTCTCATATGTATTTACAGTATGTGTATGAAAACTACAAGTAACTAAATTGCTTTTAATTTTTAAAATTTAATGATTCAAGGCAAAAGAGTGGAAGGCAAAAGATATGATTTTTTATAATGTCAAAAAGCAGCAGTTTTGCATTTAATAGCACAAGCTAAAACATCTTTTTAATTGGATGAGTCACATCTGAAGTAAAATAGCTGATTTACATATATCAACAGATCAAATCTGTTGAGTTAAATTTTTACGTTGCTTGACAAACTACAAATCTCACAGTTACACCACGTCTATATCACTGGCAGAATATGACTAGTTAAACTACTTTTAGTAGTATATATTTAATATATACTGGCTGATATATTCCTGCTATTGTCTGGCATATATGAACTACTATGCATTAATATCTAACCTCAGACCTAAACAAAACCTCATTAGCCGTGTATGTTTAGCATGTGGTCAGCAAGAACCTTTTAAAAATGCTGATCAGAAAGAACTGTTAGCCTCTTTGTGAGCCAAGATGTTGCCAAGTTCCAGGAACCATCACACAGTCACAGAGAAAGGGAGTTGGGTAAGATTTAATAGGCAGTCAGAAATTACACCTTTGACCCCCACAGTCCAATAAAGATTTAAAGGCCTGGTTATTCAAATCAAACATATGGCATGTTAACCTAATAACTGTATAGCAACACATTGCCACAAAATCGATAACGTTGGAACAGAAAGCACTTGGCCAGTAGCCTACTTAAGGTTTGAGTTACTGTACTGCTGTTTCTTGGCGGGATCACAAGTGTGAGTGATCTGAGATCATAGAACCAATTTCCATATGATAACTAGAGGCTAAAGTCCATCTGCA
>JBAJNP010001905.1:0-54212 GCA_036877545.1 Yasuhikotakia modesta | reverse complement strand
CTGCAACGTCAACGAATGCGTGAAACAACCGAACGGCGAAGCATGACACAGCCTGACTCACCTAAAAATCAAACACAATCAGGCCTCAACCGCCCCAGCAGGCAGAGCGATTTATCAGCATCTACCTCCAAAAACCTTGTTTGGCAATTAGCTGTCGAGGTGTCACTGAAAAAGCCTGCCAGTGTTCGTCTAATCTCTCACCAGCAGCCGGCAAATAGCTGCAGGTGTGAGGGGAGACAGGAATAGTTCACACAAAAGCGTTTCTTCAGGCATGGGAGAGAAACAACCTGTCTGTTCTTGCTCGGAGAGAGAGGCATTTGCGGGGAACGTGTGCTGCTGTCGTGTCGAGCTGTTGTGAGGCTGGTCAGAACTGTGTGTGTTAACACTGAGGGCCCTACAGCGAAAACTGAATTTCGAGGCTGGCATGAGAGAGAGGCCCGTGGCAAGAATAAATTAGACTTGTGCATGACAGACTTACGGTCTTAAAACTGATGGCAGATGTGTTCTTGTAACTTCAGATGGAAAAGTACTGCAAGAAACTTATTGTGCCCTGGATTCCTCTCACATTATTGTAATATACGTATGCGGTTTAAAAATCAATGCATGCTAGAAACAAAGCAGACCTTTGACTTTTAAAACCATTTCATAAGGTTAACGTTTCATAAGGTTATACTAATATACACTAATAACATTTTATTTATGCTATGCTACTCTACACTAATGTGGTCCTAATGTTACAACAATGCTAGGCTAATGCTGTGCTGCCCTAAAATGATGCTATTTTCTGACTGACAACAATTCTATTTTCCATTATAATATCTAGGGCCGATAAGCAAATATTTAGTGACGCCAAATATTAAAATGCCTTTAAGATATAAAAAGATTTCAAATAAGATATGAAAAGACATGTACATAGTGTATACCATAAAACAGTTTCAGGGTTAAGCCTTGAAGCCCACAATAAAATTACAATTACACAAGAAGTAGAGATTTCATCATCATTGTCTGTAAATCTACCTACCCATATTGAAAGACATACAGGCATGTTTGCAATCGTGCACCCAATTAAGTTTAAAAATACCTCATAGGACTGAGAGTTTTGATCTTGGGCCAAATGCACTCAGGGTAAAAAAAAAAACAAAATGGTGAGCAACCATCTAATTTCTACACGGCTTGTTAGAGACGCGGTGCAGTCAATAGAGCCTGGAATTAGTGTTTCTGTAGCAGAAAGAGACCTTCAAAGACCGCCGCACAGCAACTGCAGAATTTTAATGGGTGTCCTTTGCCCCTCTAGACCACACACACACACAAACACACACACACACACACACACACTTCACTCATATCCAATCAAGTGCAAGAAGTGTAACTCACCTGTTGTACCTCTGTTTCACCATTTGAAGTTTTCTCCGTGTACACAAAGGAATTGAAGATTCTCTGTGGTAAAAAAAATGAGAACAATTGGTTAGAAGCGACAAAAAACAGTGACAAAGTTCTGCTTAATTTTACAATAGAAATAGTTGAAACCTGGAAAATAATTGTATTCAACTATTTTTTTGTTAAACAAACTTCTCCAACATTTGTGAATTCCCACCACGTCCAGAAACCATGACGATGTTCAGACCGTCTTCAACATTTCAAATGTGAAGAACCTTATTTAAGTCACCGTGTACCACGTTTCTCTGGAGGCAAACTGAGGTCAGGACAGTCACCCACATTAAAGACTTCAAATTGGGCAAACGTCTGCACTCAGCAAAGGCCTGGAATTTTATCACGACGGCATGTTTATAAAAAGCAAAACAAACTGTGGCTGATGTATGGATGAGTCCCACCTTTGTGAGGAAAGCTTTAGACACGAAAGTGAAAGAAGAAACCTGTCATTTCGGACCACTCTTGTAAAACAAACATGGAAACAAACACAAGTAGCGCCGGGAACTACTGCAGGCCTTTCTCTGACACGGTGGGTTTGTTTTTCGAACTTCTCTGATGGCTTTCACAGCTTTGCACGAGCCAATGAGGAATTTCGCAGTTTGTAATCCGAGAGCCCTTGAAAGAAACATGAAACTCCTAAGAGGAAAGTTTTTCAAGAAAACTGATTAAGAAACATGGAAGGAAAATGGGTAAACGCCAGTCCCAACAGCAATAATCAGTGCTTGACAAATGAAGAGGCAAAGTGGTGGAAATTTTAACTCAGTTGGGAGTTTAAAAAATCTGGTCAAAATAAAATAACTTCAGGTAACACACACAGTTATGGGGATAATACACTGCTTCCTAGCCAACGCTATAATGCTATTGTCTCATGTTATAGTCAGTTACTGAAGACCTTTAAACCCTTAAGCCACAGGATTCAACAGGAAGACACAGTGAAGGAACATGACTTAGATGCTTCATTTATCATTACAACAGATCTTGAGCAACAATGCTCCTCAACTCCTCTACAAATTTGGACTGTCTAATCCTCACTGACTAGCTGACGCCCAACTGAATGACAAGCTATAGAAATAACAGACTGGCGTTCAACCGAATTCACACAAAGAGGCCTTCTTTGACTTAGCATTTGGTGTCCAGGGTAGTTAGTTATCTTGTCA
This sequence comes from Yasuhikotakia modesta, assembly GCA_036877545.1. Classification (NCBI taxonomy): domain Eukaryota; kingdom Metazoa; phylum Chordata; class Actinopteri; order Cypriniformes; family Botiidae; genus Yasuhikotakia; species Yasuhikotakia modesta. The sequence continues at coordinate 51,624 of JBAJNP010001905.1, read as the reverse complement.
ACCGCAGGGTTAATCTTGACTGCAGTAGAATAAATGTTTGAAATGACTGAACCTCACGCCGTCTTTGATCCAGGCTTGTCAAAGTACCGCCACTCCCTTCAACAAAGGCGTGACGAGGTACAGCGTCTACAACAAAGCTCTCCTCAGAGTGGTTTATTATATCAAGCTCAACATCTGACCGGGGTCCCAAAAACAGCCACTTAAGAATTATTGCCCTCAACCAGAAGAATGCAAACCCAATAAGTCACATCCGTTTTTCAATTCATCCACAGAAAGCATATTGGATTTAAACTAGACTAGCTAAAGTTTCCAGGCGTTGGTTGAGGAAACATCTGATGGACTTTGGAGGCAGAATTATAGCAGACAGTGTTTCCTCACAGCAACATTTCCTTTAAAATAGGGGATAAACCTATTAGCAATTCAGTCATCTTCAAAAGGCCATTTAGACAATCCTTACTAATTTGGGATTTTACAAGGGAGTGAAAGGGTGTGTTCACATGACGCAATGAGGAGAAAAGTTGCCCTAATCCTCTCTTTAGGCCTACGTGGTCTAAAACTTGGGCTAAACCTCCTGCTAACACTCTAAAACTGCAGGAAAAACATCTACCTACTAAAACCCAGAACAGTTTACCTAAAAATAAAACTTCTGCTTTTAAACCTGTTTTGTCATGTCATACCTAAAAGACTTTCTACCGCAAAGGATTATGGGAGTTTACATCAAATGCTAAATTAATTCATTCTGGGACTTGTTTATCTTTGGTTCGTTTCCTAGCTCAACTATTTTTATTATCTTCCTGGATGCACCAAAACGTCAAGCAAACAAATAAGCCTTTTGTTTTTTGAGATTAACTGGCAGCTTGTGAGAAACTGATTTTAAATCCTATATTTCCCCACAGCGACAACATCTAGTTGCTGTGGCAGCAACTGGGGAAACTGGGTACAAACAGAGAAGATGAAAGGCCAGACAACAGAAGCCAGGCTGGGATGCTATTGCGATTTCCTGCCGCAGGTACCCCCCTCTCGTCCCCGTTCCCCCCCACTCACACTCTCAGAAGCGATGTGCTCATTGCACTACAAAGGTTTGTGCAACAGAATGAGGCATCCTTGCCCATCCTCTGATGTGTGCTCTCTCTCTCACTCTCTCCTTATTCCAGTTTCCAAGGACGAGCCAGACAAGGCTGCACCTGAATATTGGGTTGCTGGGGAAACGTTTTATATACGTAGCAACCAAAATGTTAAAGAAATAATCACCAAAATTGCCATAGTAAGTTTCACACACAAAAATACTATGGTATATGAATACAGCAACCGCATCCATTATAACAGTCTATACACTTAAAATTAACTTTGGTAACTGACACTGTTGTTGTACCACAGTCCCACCACAGTCATTTTTGTACAAAAACAACAAGTAACTGCATTTCTGCTATAAATAATAGGCCACAAACATCTTAAATCTCTGACAGGAATAAGAGCGCTATAGACAGCACATCTTAAACCAGATGCTCTGTTACAACCAACCTTTCCATTTTTCAATCTCTCCAGTTCTAAGTCTTAACAGATACAGAATAATGCGTCTGACATGTTTCATGTTAACAGTGAAAAAACCAAAGTGTGTGTGTGTGTGTGTGAGGGGGTTGGGTGGATGACAAGCGTGTGAGGGTGAAATGAGTTCCACATGCAAGCAAAAGGGTGGCCGCCATTTAAAATCTGAACAGATTAATGGAGCATAATTGTTTTAATAGCAAATGCTCTCAACATTGCATCTGGCCATCAGTACAAAAGCAATGACACTGTACAAGCGCTGGAGCAAAACTGACTTTGGTTTCCACAGTTACGTGCACAACTAGCACAAACAAAATACTGCACTGATATAATTGAGGTCTTGGGCTGTGTGTTGGACTATCTGATGTAGGTCTTGGGGGTAAATGTAGTACTAACATAATCTTTTAACACATTCTCCATCAATATGCAGCCCATCAGAAATACATAAGAAATCTCTCTCAGTGAACAAGACACCTACAGAGATAACACACCCTTAGGTCCGATTAGCTCTGGGCTAACTTGTGTTTTGGACAACCCCTCCATCGAGAGAGACTGAGTGTCAGTAGAGGGGCCGACAGACCCTGGGGTCCTACAATAACAAAATCTCTGTGCAAACATCGGGGGGCCGTTGAGAGACGGGGACACGAAGTGGATTCTCTTGCAGATCCCCAACCCGCGGAAGCCCTGTTTTCTTTCAGCCCAGCAGACAGGATATAATGACTTCCACATGCAAAGGAGCCTAAAAAACAGCACTGTGACAGCAGTTGAGAAGCTGAGTGTTTTATTAGCCTGACTTTCTGCACTCAGTCTGACTGCAGGTTTGGGTTTAATATTCACAGAAAAAACAGCAGTTCCATTTATGATAAAATTGAAACGATGCAATAAGGTTGGCACCTTAATGTCGTGATAAACTTTACTGCACTCTTAACACTGAAAACTGTTCTAGTGAATTCTAGCGCTTAAAATGTCAACAAGGTAAAGCTAACAGAGGCAAACATTTTGGAAAATGCTTTAAAATGCATTTTAAAATGCAAAAGTCCTCATTTCATCAGTCACCAAACTGATAAAGCTACTGTGCTATAGTTTTTTAGGTACAAAATACCAAAATTATAGCTTTTTTAGGAAGCTATAATGCTTCATGAAAAATATGCTTATATCATTTGACACGTACCCAAAAGACTTGCTAAAAACTGTCAGGGCCTATAAGCTCAGAAGAGTAAATCATTATTTCTAAGACTCGTGTTAAAATGAAAGCGCATCAAACCAAACGAACGCTTGACTGACCCCGAGTGAAAAACTGAAAACATGATCAAAACAACATCAATTACATCCAAAGTCAAAATGTTCTGCAGATTCATGAGGCAACAAACTTCATCAATCTCCTTTATCCAGTTGAAAAGATGAAAGTTCAGCCATATTATTAAGTCTCTTGATCTCATGGAGCGTTCAAATCTAGTTAACATGATCTTATTCGCACTGTGGCAACACTTAAAAAGAAAGATGAGTGAGTCTTAAAGTCTCTTATAAGGCAAAAATAAGGCAAGCGGCCATTGCAGCTTCTGAGAGACTCTGAGACTCTAATATTTTTTTCTCACAGGGTGTTAAAATTTGGGAGATGAGCGCTGTGTGTTTGTCAGTGGAGAAGTTAGAGCTTCAAGCACAAGTTCACGTCTTCCTGGAAAAGCCGATGGGGTGATGGGGAGGGAGAACAAAAAATAAGGAGAAAGTCAACAACTTTGTCAAAAATTCCTAAGGTTCATCCATCTATGAGGCACGACGGAGACGACGCTTCACTTCCTGAAACTCTGACAGGATCTGTGAAGGATGTGATGAGTTTTGCTCAGTGTTACTTACATCTGTGTAAATTAAAAGCTGCTGTTGTCACACCACAAAATCAACACAGTCGCTCTGTTGCGTAAAGACAGCGTTATATGGTTAAACAGATGCAGGAAAGGACCAATCACAATTCAACATGCAAATATAGGAAAGACCTCAGTATGCAAATGACTGAACAACAATCACTTTGTAGGGGTTGACTATTTGTAATGGTAAACATACTATCACGAGTAAATGGGAGACATTTTAAAGTTGAATTATTTCAAGATTAAAATGATGTTTTAACACAATGTAAATTAAACAAGTCAAAGTCAAAGTAAAAAGTAAGTTAAAACAAGTCTTCTGGTCTTTAAATCTTTGCTTTGTTAAACAGAAATACAATGCTACAATTTCAACATATAAACACAGTAAATTATTATAACAATAATATAAAGTACCTCAAACCAAACAACTAAATCCCTTATTGCTTCATTGCGTGACGCGCAGGTGTTCAGAAATCACAGGCAGGTGTGACAAACTGGCAACGACAAGGAATTTTTGTTCGGTGTTTTCAATTATCGTGCAACATGCTGGTTATATTGTGAGCCCTGGACCGTACACTGGCTACCCTGGCATTTACGGCGGTGTAACTTTCCGATGTGCCAACCACCCCAACCCGCAAAGGCCACAGATGGTCTGGGATACGTCAGGATTAGCCGCCCTGCATGCCCACTCTCCTTTAATGCTGCCAACACCTCAGAAACACAGTCAGACGCAGGCCGACAAATCTGGCACCTGCATCCATAATTACAACCGTACGATGCACCTTATTCCTGCAAAAAATTTGAGAGTGGAAAAACAAGATGAAATAATGCAATTCATATTTCTGACACAAATTAACATTTACACTTTATCAATGTTATAAACCTGCACCTGCAAATCTTCATTGTACATTAGCATATTGGTTTACACTTTGAAAAATTTTACTCTGCACATGCAAATAATACAGAGTATTATTTATAGAGTATACACAAATATATGTATGTATGTATATATATGTATGTGTGCAGAATACATCAGTTATATAATTATAACACTCTGTTCTTAAACAAAATACTTCAGGATTCTCTGGGATAGATTTCACTCTCTGATCCCAGCTTTTGTTTGTGGGATATATCGTTTGACAGTATGACTCACACAGCGGCGGACCGCTCACAGGACAAGCTTTGTAGGGCTGTCACTGAAGAATGCGCAGTCTTTCACAGAAAGACTGCCTGAGTCGTGACCAACACTAACTGCAATTACTGTACCACTGTGTACTGTAAGGCTTCAAGTCCTGAGAACAGACCGGCCGCTGGGAAACTTTAAACGTCTGTTATGTGGATTAACGCGTCTGTGTTGCATCACAGAGGTGGAAAACATATTCTTCTGACATTTTTAGGCCCACAAAAACAGCCGCTGACTGAAAGATCCTTTAAGACTGAAATGATTCTAAAATGATTCTAAACCGAAACCAAACCAAATGTTTTACAATTTTTGTAACAAAGTGCAGAACTTTTTATGTGAATTAAAAGAATTTCAAACCCTCTTGCACCTGAATGTTTACATATATGCCCAAGCAAAAATTAGGAGCCAGTGAGAAGCACAAATAGTTCCTATTGGTTATTAAAGGATATTGCGGTGTTTACATTTGTGATTGGTGTAAAACGCTTCACTTCACAAGCGGAACCTTGTTCACCCTAAAGTTATTTCTCTCAAACTGAATATATGTGAAGCATCTGATAGCAGACGCTCCAGCTCAACTAGTATCTGAAAGATGAAAGTTCACAGAAGTCCAACATCGCACTAGTCATTTCTCTTGAGTTGTAGCTTATTGAAAAATGTATTTAAATTAGTTTGTAAAAATCGGACAGTAGAGATCAGACCATAATTAGAGAAATGAACTCTATTAAATTAATTAATACATATATTAAAACATCATGTCTGTATGTCTATATATAAACTATATGCTTATATAGATACATATATATATGACATATAGAAATATATAAATCTATACAGATAAATCGACTCACTTCAACCACTTATAAAGGTATTTTCCAGGGAATATTCAGCAAATAGAGGAACCACTTTCCAATGGGAGAATCACTCCAGTTTGGGATCACTACTTATCTCCTGTTAGTTCCTGGTCTATTCTTGGATCAGTAAGACAGAGCAGAAACCTGCGGCTTGCCTCAGACTGTGGGACAAAGGCTCTGTTGGCTGCCTGCCGGATGTGAATTCAGGGTGCGTGGTGAACACGCTCTGACGGACACTGGGTTTGGTTTCAGGCAGGCTTTGGTGTTGAGGGGCCTCTGTTATCCACAGACCTGCCAAATTCTATTAGACTCGAGGTATTGCGCTACAAACCTCAACTGCTACTGGGTGTATAAATAAGGATGAAAAAATACAGCTCAAGATAAATTTACCAGACATCTCATTAAGGGTAGAACTCCGCTAGGGTAGCTGGGGATACAATATTATACCTATAACTGAGGTATGATAGCATGGCTACAATTGTAACCATTTTAAAGTCATTCAAACCATTAGCCAATTGGTCAAAAACAGTTCAAGCAACTTCATTTAAGCTACACATTTCATTTAGGCTACAGGAACTCACTGCCAAAAGCAAGCATTCCTCACCAGACTGTTTTTTATGCAGTATTGTCAGTAGTGTGGAAATACTATTGGTTATTGTCAGATTATACATCTGACAATAACCAGTGAAGGTATTGCAACCCTACCGTTTGGCTTACTGAAACAACTGGAGCTAATGGATCACATTTTCCTTGGATATACGCACAACTGTTGAACCCACATTGCAGAGGAACATAGACACCTCAGGCAAGCAAAGATGTATTCGCTGTCAAATCACTGCTTTTTTAGACACCCTCCATAATGCCACGTGAAGACAATGCAAACAAACAAACTCACAGAATCCTCAGTTATCTCAGAGGGTCAGTTGCTAAAAATCAAATAAAAAACTTGGCAAATCCTTACTCAAATATAGCTAAAGGCTAATTCCGGCTGCGCTGCAGTAAACTCACTCTCTGAAAGAAATAAATAAATAATAAACATGGAAATTAACCAGTTTCAAAGAGCACTGGTTTGCAAAAACCACAAACTAAACTGATAAACAAGTGAAAACAAGTGAAATCAAATAATCAGATTCACTTCTGTTTACGGGTGTGAACACTCTTGTAATATATATTTGTTTAATATTGTTTGTCTTCTAATAAACTTCTATATACAACAGTATTACATTTCTATTAATACATTTGGCAGATGCTTTAATTATATGACATGACCCAATGCATTCTTTCCAAATCGAACCCACAACTCTGGCATCAGCAGCCGGCTCTACCTGTTAAGCAATGGAAGCCCACCGCATCAAACCTTTAACAGGGTAAACACACATTATTATGAGTCTCTCAAGCCACCTGCATTCCCACAATGCACTGCTGCAAGCTGTTCATTACACAGTCTTCCTTTCAACAGACACCAGAGGCCTTAAGCGCTGTCCCCAAGACTCCTGTAAAGAGAGGCTGGCACTGGACCAGTTCACACACACACACACTATCACGAGTGCCAAGCAGACCGCTGCCGGGCACTTTTAGAGCACCGCACAGACACATATCGAGTACAAGCATATTTTCTTTCTCTCCCACAAATTTGCTCTCTTCATTCTCTATGTCCCTCTCAGACGCACAAGAACCTTATAAATCAGCCAGTCACTTGCTCCACGCTGCTAAAGCCATCACAAGACCGGCCGGTTAATCGGAGACCACACGGCTCTTTATCTATTGAGCCTTTTGGGAACATAAACAGTCAACGAACCGCTTTGAAAATACCTGCGAATAGCATTCATGCACACCAACAAAATCCACACACACATAAACAATGGGCATTAACAGCAGTACTGTGGCCAATAAAAATTCTTCTTGGTTTCACTGTAGTGTTTACATATCAGGAAGTGGAAACGCACTCTTACCCAAGTTCATCTGCCGCTCAAACACAGGTGTTGCGTTACCCGTCAGCCTGGCCTTGGCAAGCAGACGCTGGAACGAGAGTCGTAGCAAAACACAGCTGCTGTTTGTTGCTCCAGTGACTTGAGTTTCCTTTTCCCCATCACACATTCAAAGCGAGAATTCTCTCTTTTTGTTGGCCAATTAGTGGCTTCGGAGCAGAGCTCTTTTTATCTTTCAAAATACACGCTGCGAGAGAGAGCTGGTGTCAAGAGTTCAGACACTATCTGAGGTTACTTCCCGTTTCATCTTGGGTGGTGAATGAGGGCAACAATCTCCAACAGAGTAAATGACAGGAGAATTAAAACATGGAAATTTGGGTTCATTGTAATATAATGTAAATCACATATGAATGAGTTAACCAATCATTACCATAGTATATATTAAACTGACATAATATTACCACCTGTATAGCCATTCATAGTATTGTACCATATTTAGTTAGTGTAAATATATGGTTGTGTAACCGCTTATTTGTTGAAACAGTGGCTAAAGATAACTGGAGTTTGAGGAACAATATCTAGCTATAAAAAACTACCTTGTTTTCAATCCAGGTATCTTCACCTATTCAAAAACGGGAATAGATTTCAATAAGCTAATTTGCTTCAATGGTATAAAAGAATGGTGAAATACAGATGAGGCACACTGAGGTACTCTGAGGCACAATTCCTGTGCCATTTTATACCTCTCATGAGGACAAGAAAACGTGCCTCAAGTACCAAATAGAGGAATTTCACCTTCCCTCTTATCTCAAAGGTTATCAGATAAAGGCGCATGGATGGGATGCAAACTCTGCCCTTACAGACTCTCTTTAATCTTTAAATCAGGGAGCGACCTGGTGGCCAAGCAAAGAGGCGTCTCTAAACTTCTAAACTTCTCCATCTTCTATTGATGCTCCTACCTCTATGAGAGACAAAGACTGTTTTGCTAAATGTTTCCCATATACAAAAATTTTCTGAAAATGCTTCCATGAAAAACAGTCCCTGGAACTATTACAGCAACGTCTGGTTACGTTCTTCACTTCAGAAGCTTCTGTACACCAGCACTTAGGTTTTGGTGTTGTTTGCAGATACAGTAAAACAGATGCTGTAATGCCTGCCGCTTTCACACTGAGTGTGTTAACAGGATTAATGAAGGTGTTATTCGTTCATTCATTCGGTGAATGAGTCCGGCTCCACAGACAGTGTCGTCAACGTTGAGGGTTCTTCTCCTGCCACGCTGACTAAAGTCCTGCCTCAAGACACTTCAATCACCAGTAAACCAGCTTTTGTATACATAAGGCATGTGTCTCTGGAAACTCTGGAAAGTTCTGCCATTCTATAAGGCCAGAAGCTGAGAAGGTTACTCCAAGGATACTTGATAAACCTGATCTTTAAGTAACGCCAAGCTCTTCAATCCAGTCAGTTTCTCTTACTCATTTTACACAATTAACGTGAAAAAACGTGAGATGGTCTTTAAATATGGTCTGGACCATTGGAGAGAGGGGGCTGTCAGTTTGAAAAGAAGCAGAAAAATTTAATGGAAAAACAGTCTGGTTCAAATCCAGTATGGACCCTTCTCACCTCACTGTGAATGAGGGGCTCAGCTATACTAGAAAAGAGAGGGCGGGACAAAATCAGCTCAAAAACCAAAGCTGAGGAGGGAACAAGCACCAAGCCACCCCACATAGTCCTCAAACAAACACCAACACAGACACACTTCTAAAGAGCGCTGGGGGGCTCCCATCCCCCTCGGGATAGGGTAGGGTGTGCGAAGACCCCCCTATTGAGGACCCTGTGATAAGACCCTACGCCTCATCCCAGGTCATCCCTGCAGGAACTTACTGAAAGAACCTTTTGAGTGTCACACAATGGTCAGTTCCCATGAAGCTTCGATTCTTCCCAACGTGTGTGTGAGACTAAGAGCCCAAACTGATTAAATAAGGAGGTTAATTACAGCTCCTGGTTAATAAAAGGCACTACAGAAAGCCGGCTCTTCTCCAAGCGAGGGGGGGATTAGCCTCTGGGAGATTGTGAAAAAAAGTCCTTCTCTCAAAAGCTTCTACACGACAGACTTTCTAACTAGGTCGTTCAGTAACAAGCAATGAGAACCCACTCTGTAAAGTTTCACGTGAGTTTAAAAATCCGGCACAATAGCTTCACTGAGGTTTACTTTACCAAGGTGAAACACAGCGAGAGGACCGCCAGGGTGGCCTTTTTCCTCACAGAAAGACCAATCAAAGTGTACAAATGTTTTGCTGCGGTAGACGGCGAAGAACGTTCCCTGGATTGTTAACGCCAGTCTGGTCTCCCAACAGGGTGCGGTTTCAACAGGATACTGAAAATGCAGGAGACAAAGAAACAGTGACAACAGAATGAAACAAAGCAGAAAACATACGAGAAAGAAATCGTGCAGGAAAAGCGAAAGACTCTTCTGCCGTCGTAGTCACAATCTGAAAAAAGGACTGGACAGAGAATGAGAACTGGAATCGCTTTCAGCACAAAACTCCCTGACTGCGAGGTAATTGTTGCTAGCAGCTAGCAGAACAACAACGTTAGCCAAACCGCTTTAATTTCATTTTAAATGCCATTGTTAGATTACGAATTACAAAGACACACTGGTCCAAAATACACACAAGCGAGGTGTGTTTGGTGGACCTAATTCTTCAAGATTTAACTATCAAACAGTCCCATTTTTGGTAAAATATCTTAATTTCACCAAAGGTAAATTAACAGGTTAGTTTAACTTAATTTCACTTCAAAAGTAATAACAAACAATTCAGGGAACTTATGGCAAGTCAAAGCTCTTCAGCTAGTGGCTGTTTCCACAGGGAAACATGTTCCTTAAAATGAGCAGTTCTAAAGGTCACAGTTACAACATAAAAATACAGCAATAAAACACACCAGAACTTATTAAACACTCACAAACTCATAAACAACCTATTCTTAAACATTTAACCACTGTAACTCAATCTTAGAACTTATTGCAAAGTGAACTGTATACATGCGACTAACAGATCAATGAACTGGGTGGGGCAACAGATTTCTTTGAGGGGACCCTAGTGATAGGTCATCCATAATGGTGGTCTCAATGGACTACTTCATCAAACATCATCCCACCCAGAGTCCTTCAAAGAAGGACTAACTTCCACTCACAAATCCAGCAAAGACTGCTTACTAAACCACAATTCTTTGAGGAGAAACATTCAACACATAAGACTATGCCCAGATTAAACCATGTTCTGATCACAGTACAGTTTTACTCTACAACAAACATTTGATACCGATGAAGCTCATTATGTTGAAATAAACTGAGAAGATGTAAAAGCAGTAAAATCACTGTTACGTTTCACAAATGTTCCTCAGAACTAGCATCATTATTTAGGAGGCCTCGGCTCAAACAGCCCTTTACTTAAACCACAGCCTAAGACCTGATGGAGAAACATCAGAGATCAGTGAAGAGATCCCTGAGATCTCAAGTTATTATTGTACATTAAAAAGCAAATATTACCCAAGCTAAAACTTTATTTTAAACACTCAGAGCTGATCATTTCTTTAACAGATGGCTCTGAGACCTTTTCCAAATAACTGTTTGGTGAGAAACTGACAGGAAATAAAAATAAATACAAGTGGACAGAAACTTCAATGTCTTTTCATGGAACTAAATTCTTTAACTGAGGGAATTCATTAAAGCACAATTAAAAGCATTTGTCATTTCGTTTTCCATGACATTAACATTATGAATTATAGCTTCGGCTTAAAGCCATCACATAAGCAAACACATCGGCTTTAATAAACACCGGGGTGGGCCTCAAACAGACCCCTAATGCCTTAAATCAAAGCTTGAATGCAGGTGTAAAGGGGTTTGTCATATGAGGTCAGACATGTTTTTACGGGCGCTCGACTATTTAAACTGGAAGCAGATAGTCTAGTTTTGTGGGAAATGACTTTAAATAAACACACGGCTGCATTCAAGGTAAGGAAAATTGATCTCCTCCACAGATTAGTGGATGTTGCCAATTTACAAATGTGGCGGCATGAGTAAATCATTCATTTCATTCGCAACCAATTATGAGTCCAAAGGCAACAGGGAGAGGGAGAGGGTGAGGGTGGGTGGGTGGGTGGGTGGGTGTGTGTGTGTGTGTGTGTGTGTGTGTGTGTGTGTGAGTGAGAGAGAGAGAGAGAGAGAGAGAGAGAGAGAGAGAGAGAGAATTATTAACATCTGAGTGTGGCACAGATGAAAGGACATTTGGGTTCAGCCCCCTGCTGACCACCTCTGTGCTCCCTCTGTAGTGCGCGCTTTTTCTCCAACACATCACACAGCAAAATCTGCCATTTGTTTTGATTCTACACTATAACTATATCTGCAATTTCCCAACTATATCTTTCCCAACTATATCTTTCCCAACTATATCTTTCCCAACTATAGCTTGCAGTTACCGTGTCATAATTCACATTCAGAGCTTTACAATTAACAGCATAAGTCTGTACATAAATTACATAACAGTTTGATGGCCGTAATAGTCAGTCACATTATTATAAAATTATTTAATGTCCTGACTTGACCCGGAACACGTGGTCTGATGTTTGTCATTTAAAACTATTGCCTTAGACAAAATTACATAATGCCCCATATTAACCTAAAAACCTGCAATCGTAAATAAACTGTGTTTTATTTATTCTCCCGTATATTATGACAGTATATTGTAACCTCTTACGTAATATAAAGGAAAATGTGATCACAACAGACTGATATTTAAAGTCTTTAAATCTCTGTATATATCATGCAAAGCTTTCCAGCACATAAACACTGGCGTACAAACATCGTGAGGACTGTAAACAATGTCAATGACTTTACAAACACTGGCCTTTATTCACACAAATACAATTTAAAACAAGCATCAAGGCATTTATGTAAATACGCGACATGATGCGATGCGATACGTGTAGTTGCATAGCTCGCGTGCTACGGCGCAACGCGACGTGCGCCGTAAACTTACACGTTCACGCTTCAAAAGTTACTCCAATGAACCAAAACAAGCATCCAAAGCGAACCTGCATCCAAAAACACAACGCAAAGTTTTACAAAGGTGCGTTTTATTACCTGCATGGCGAGGACACCCAGATCCTGAGAGGACAGCTTTTTCATGTGCGCTGCCAAAACTTGAGCCTCCTCCAAAATGGAAAACTCGCCATCCGCTCCACAAAATCCAAACCAAAGCAGAAGCAACAGAGCTGCCAAGCTGCACTTTGAGATCTTTAAGTTACTCCAGCATGATCGTCTGCGTCTCTTCCGCACCGTGAGACTGAACCGAGGTGAAGCCGCGGTTCCCGTTCCCGCACGGCTTGCCTTCATGGCTCGATGCGCTCCTGCACGGGAATGCCGAAAACTTCCGAGTACTTCCCAAGTTTCCTTTCAACCTCCACAGCTTTCCGAACCGCTTTCAGTGATTTGCATTAAGGTGGCAAGGAAGTTGCATAGTTGCAGAAATTCACGCGCCGGGCAACATAGTTTCTCTGCCTGTTGGCGCTGCGTAAAGCGAGCGCGCGAGCGCGTGAGCGCGCGAGCATCACAATAGGACTGAAAAGCAGGAGGCGCGCCATCCAAACACCGGGATGGATCCACAGCAGAAGGATTTGGAGTTACGTCTCATGTTTTACGGATTTTACTACCGTTTCGGTTCTAAGTAAAACGTTACGTTTATTTTCACCTGTTGTTTTCATCTCTGACCATCGACTTATTTTTACAACAGACGACAATTTTTACAGTAACGCTTATGTACATCTTATGAAAAGTGCAATTGAACCATTTATGTATTTTGTGCTTTTAACACATACTATATTTTTTATATTTATGCTGTGTATTCAGTCTTAACAGTTTGATGTATTTATGCATTAGAATTGATTTACTTAAAGCTCTGATTTACATATAACATAAACGTGACCTGTTATATTATAAATATAGTAATAGAGCAACGATGTGGTTGTTTTTTGTAAATTTGATCCATTGAAATTAAGGATCCATTGACGACCTTGAAATGTTTAGTAAATTTAGTATAAATGTATAAGATGCATGTCTGATATTTCAATGTAAAGTCTGTTTTAAATCATATTAATGTAAGTGATTAATAATCATATTAATGAAGGAATGTTTAGGATTTAGGTTAAAACCTTTAAACATCAAGTTTTCAACACAAATTCATTCTTATTGAAAATGTAGAAACTGCTACAAAAATTTTCCACCTTCAAGTCAGAAAGACTGAAACATGTTTAATGCTAAACATTTTGTCCCTTAACCAAACAAGGTTAGTGCTAAACCCCAACAGCTTCATCTCCATAATAAAATACACTCAACAGGCAACAGGACACAACCAAAGAGCATTTAACCACCAGACAAAACTCACTGCCTCAGCTTTCATAGGCCTGGATCGTAACAGAGTATGTGGTTTGTGGGAATAATACTAGGACGTACATCAACCTCAGAAAGTACTGGTCTCTCAAATGAACAGAATATAGCATGTTTGTGCTACAAATGTATGTGGTATAAATTATATTGAGTGTATTGAGAAGTCTGAGAGAATGTATTGTACGTTCCTTGCGTTCAAAGATTGTGTGTGAACCTGACTGTATTTTGTCATTTAAAGCACAGATGCATAATAATAATAATGTGGTCTGACCTGTGGTTAAGAGTTGTTTAAAGCGGAACACAGTTATTTTGGGTTTCTGAAGAGACATTCGGTTTTGCTGGGCCAAAAACATCCAACACGTTTTTTCAACTCTTTATCTAAACAGTTAGCCATAGCCAGACAAACCTTCTTGTTTCTCTGCCATATTATGTCCAAATCTTTCATTTACAATAATGTGTGCCCCACATTATCTGCAGCAGTTATTTTTTTAACCAGAATGTTTAGTTTGGTATTAACAGGGACAATCTATCATGCATGAAAAAGCCACTTTGCCTAAATTACTCCGTCTGACCATTTTGAGGTGAAATATAAGGAATGGATCAAACTTTATTAATACATGTACTTTTAAATTAAGATGTAAACAACAATTTAAGATAGATTCCTTGAACAAAACGCACTTTCATCCGTCCTCGTTCACGTTTTATTATCTGTTTAAAACCGCTTTTGCTGATGGTGAATTAAATCCACTGGGCTGCCGCATCAGTGCCTGTATCACCAGACAGGAGTTGGATGGAAGATGAAGAGAAACGGGGGGAGGAGGGAGCGAGGCTGGGGGGAGCAGCGCTGCTTGATCCACAGCCAGAGGAGATGAAAGGGGCATCGCTACAGCCCGCAGCTTCTTCTCCTGCTGCAGCAGATGCCTGCCTAGCGCAGGAACCGCTGTAGAGGAGCTACACGTCTACACATAATCACACGTCTTTGGTGCGACAGGTTCTTCTCGCGGTGTTTGGGGGTCTGCGCAGGTCAGTCGTCTTGCCAAGCCGGAGTCCATGTGCACACCAGCCCGAGCTGTAATTTAGTATGTGGTCGGAGTCAAACCAGCCAAGCTCCTCAAGTACTGAGAGATTCAGCCTCATTAGCAGAAACACAAAGCTGCGGCATAGCGGTTACAGTTCTGCAAAAGAACAGAGTCTCTTTCTCTCTCCGTTTCTTTATTGTATTTCTCTCTCTTTTCTGCTCAAAACATGAATTTTGACTATTCATATACAATTAATACATTTGGCATTTAAAGTATATATTCTTAGTCAGTTTTTTTTGGAACTCAAACCCAGGACTAACAATTTAACTACAGAAACACTACAGGAATGTTTTTTTAATGTGTTTAAACCATTTCCTGTATTACCTGTAACAGCTTAAATGATTTATAGCGTTTACTAGTTAGTGGCTCAGAATGTGACTCAGTGCATTTACATAATTATAATTAGTCCAGTTCCACAAAGCCTGGTGTGATGAAAGACAGTCAGAACATTTATGATGTCTGCAGACGACTGCTGCTCATGAATTCATTATGAAAGATTTACAAAGGCCGGCGGTAACAAAGACAACCGACCGGCAACTGACTCTAACTGAGATCATCTCAGACTGTGGTTGAAACTGAATCTGACAGGAAACGTTTAAGGAAGGCACACTTTTTGAGCACATTACTGTCATTGAAACTAAATAAATAAAGCACTATTGAAAGGCGAAATGTGGATTTTAAATCACTTTAAAGAAAAACACAAAGTTTTATTTGGTTTAGGTTAATCTTGACTAACTAACCCCTGCTGTCAGACCGCTAAGTCCATCAGGTGTGCATACCAGTAAACTAGCATTACACATAAAGATCATAATTTGTGGCTTTGCTGTAACGCTGCAACGTTTGACAGACACACCTGAGGCGATGATGATAAACCCCAATAGTCTCTGCTTTTTAGTTTTGGAGGAGCCACAGACGTCACCTCAAAGAGAAAATTCATGGAGTAGCGGCTATCAGTTTTTAATTCAAGCCGATCGCAAAGCCAGGCCTAAATAATGAGCAGATGGATGAGATTCCATCATTAAACACTTTTACAGCCTGAACTGAACGGGTAAGATGAGGGACCGAGTGTTTCCAGAGAGCTCTGCACCCAAAAATAAACAGTACCATGTCTCCCCATTATGTTTCATATTCTTTTTAATGTCAGTTTTTCAGGGGGATTTTCGGGGCAGTTTAAACCTACCCTGTTACCATGACAACCTTTTTCCTGGCTTTTTTACAGACGAGTGAAACTGAATCTGGTTCTCCACTTCACCAACTCTCGCCCCCCCCCAAACTATTTCAACATCAGAGCAGTATAGTGAGCTTTGAGGGCTAAGCCGATTCCCAGCTGAAGCTATTTTCTATTTCTGGCTGAGCTGAGCAGCGAAACATTAGCTAGCGACGTATTTTGACGTAAAATGAAGGCTTGGTAAAAGAGCATCTACAGAAACATTCAAAAATATGGGCATGTTTCTCCTAAGCACTTCTTTAAAAAATATGTTGACATTACAAAAAGATGATTCATGTTCATAAATGATTCATAAAGTAATGTTAGCTAATCTTGTTTATATGGAAGCAATTATTAGCTCTGAACATTGAGGACCAGAAATGTGCATTCAAGATGTGAAAATTCTTCTACTGCTCGAAAATCTGTTGTCTACAAATCTTCTCTCTCAAAGTATCTCAAGTTATGGCCTTCGAAGTCTTTCATTTCCATTGCGTTGCAGCTGAGAGACGCAGAACTCAATGTTAAAGGTGGTTTAAATCTTGTGAATGGAGCGAGACATTCTCCGCAGATGTTCACAGATGCTTTGTGAAACCTATAGGGTAGAAATTCCCTCTGTGACAATAATTTAAGGTCACATATAGGTAGCAGCCCCTACAGAAAGCTATCCTGGTGGTGCTAGTTTTAGTGTTTTTTGCACTGGGCAGACTAACAAGATAAACTAGAATAAACTAGAGTGATTGGTTATTTGGAAGGGCTCCATTAAAACATGATGTTTGAGTTTACCTCATGATTAGGTCTGTATGCTCTGAGTTACATGTATCCAATGACTGCTGCAAAATCTTAGACAACAGGCCTCAACATTAAACTGTCCAATAATTCAGAAGAACTTTGGAGCCGAAAGCAACACTGTCTCAGCTTTGCGATCTGCACTACAATGTATGAAACCTAAACCTGTTTTATGTTATACTGCATAGATTATTCTTTAAGATTAAAGAGAGTCTGCAGAAACTTACTGATCCAGGTCATGAAACTGGCCCCAGATCAGTTCCTGGCCCCTCCTTTTAGCCTGAGGGAAGGGGCCTTAGAATTGGAAAGAATTGGGCTGAGTGGAAACATACTTGGAAATATAGGAGAAACAGAAAGAGAGCAAGAGAAGGGGAGAGAGGGATTTAAATTGGTGGAGACAGTATGAAAGAACATGAAACAAGTAAGATAACAACAAGTTTACAAATTGCTGTTCTCAGATGAAACAGTTCCTCTCATTATATCTTCTTACTCGGTGCTGCCAAATTGCAGAAATCTAAGCTGTAGTTTTCGGTTCTGAGCTTCAGAAAGCAAAAAACGTCCTAAAAAAACTCTCCTGTCGTTCCTGTTCCTGTAGTTATTAAGAGGAAACCACAGATTTTCTTAAATCGTAGCAGAATCGTGACATTCCTACATTATCTCTGCAACCTGGTTAATATGGAGGAGAAACAGCTTGGCAGCTGAAAACATAAACCCACCTGTTTTCAAAAAGCTTTTTCTGCTCATGACAAGAACCTCAGACATAGATGTCGTGTGTCAAAGCAGGAAAAATGAAAAATGCTGAGACAAACAGTCCCAGTCTTTCAGTAACTGCTAAAATGAGCTCTGACAGAGACAAAGAAACAAAAGGAAAGTCAATGTTATGCTTTTACAAGTCCTCAAAAATCAGCTATTGACAAAACATTAGTCTAATATAGTGAAATATTGGTCATTTATATGTAATTTTTGTAAAAATACACTATTTTTTTAGTAACTACTATTTTTTATTAAATATCAAAACAATAATACTTGCAATAATACTTATTGTAACAGTAATTTCAGAACTGAACTGCAAAATAAAGATTGTTATGTATGTAAATGTATGTCACATACTCTAAAATATTCACTGCATGAAGAAAAATATTCATTGATCCATTTATTCATTCTTTATTTGTTAAATCATCTTCAGGTATCATTTATTTTCTGTGTAACCATGGTAACAATAGCTAGACACAAACACCAAAGCCTTAAAAAAAGATTTGAATTAGCCGACCATCAGCTCATTCTGCACAATGTGCTCCTTTGAACGGAGGTCAATTTGCTGTCAGTTGCTCTAGAACAACAGTTCACACGTATTCTGACAATTGAGGATTTGTCTGAGGCGAAGAGAGAGAGAACGTGAGATAGAGAGAGAGAAGATGGGAGTAGATAAGCGAGTCAGGGCCCAGGAGGAAACAAACAAACACGCATTCAAGTTATGCATTTTATAAGTATTCGAATTCCCTCAACACATAGCAACCCTTAGATATAAACAACGCACAGTCAATTTAATAGCTTGTATTTAAAGATCCAATGCAATCCTTCGACAGGCTCAGTTTTATTTCATTTTAAGAAGCATTTGATTGGACAAAAATCTGAGCAGTGCAGGATGAGTCGGTATTACATTTTTTATTTTATTTTAAATGAAGAAGAAGATTTTTACACATAACGCCCCAGTATTTGAACCTTACTAGTGGACCTTGAACAGCCCCAAAAATAGCTAAAACCACCAGTGGAAATCGAGCATTTTTAAAAACGAGTTTCAGGTTTTAAATAATCTTCCCAGCAATGTTTGGGACACAGTCCTTAAGTCTGGATTGGTTAGCCACATATATAGTTAAATTCCCATAATCTGCTTTAAATCTTACCGTGTCAACTCTATATGCTGGGAGCTATTTTAATATAATGTAGTTGTTTTCCACTGATATATGTTCTTTCCTTATTAAGACATTAACATCGCTACATTGCTCTGAACTAACTAAACCGTCATTTAAACTAGTCTGTGGAACAAAATTTTTTAACTAAAACACACATTTCAATAAACATACATAAACTCAAAATGGTTAACACAGTGAAATTCATCACATTTACCACAGATGTCAGACAAAGTTTGACAATTTCTTTAGAATAAATGTCAGTTAGATTTATATTTTGTATTCAAGGCCCAAACGTACGTACATTTTTGAGTAAGTGTAAGTAAGTATCCAGATACATTTGGGGCCGCATGTCGATTTTTCCTGTCATAAGCGTTTGCATTGGTGTGAATTGTTCCTTCACGTCACATTGTGGAGCTGAAGTCTGGATCACTGTTCCAGATAAGAAACCAGAGAGCAGAACCGATCAAAAACATTTCCAACATCAAATCCCTCCGCTCCTATTGGCTGCTAAGTGCTCAGGAGTTCAAGGACAGAGTTTTTTCCGGTTAAGATTGAGTTTTATGGGTGTAATTACCTATTCACGTGTGTATCCCATTTC
Organism: Yasuhikotakia modesta; assembly: GCA_036877545.1. Lineage (NCBI taxonomy): Eukaryota > Metazoa > Chordata > Actinopteri > Cypriniformes > Botiidae > Yasuhikotakia > Yasuhikotakia modesta. The sequence goes on along the minus strand of JBAJNP010001905.1, from coordinate 32,233 downwards.
TTTCCTTTTCTTTGGCAAAATGCAGGGCTTGTTAAGCTTTTCTTATAAGACAGATTCTCATTTAAAAAGGTTTATATATCTAGTGCAAAAAGAAAACCTGTTTCAGGTACCTTTGAAGTGTGTGTAGTTTCTATAATGTATACCGTCTACAAGGTAACACACACACGCACATCTAACCCATTACAGATAGACGCAGGCCTTAATGTTTCACAAACCTGCCAAAAACGTTAAGAACGGGGTCCCATGTCATAAAAAAACTTATATACTGTCCTCTTCTGGTGGCATAAGTTAAAAAGCTACAATAACTTATATTTAAATCGTTACATACAATACTTATAACACTTTTATATTACATTTCAATTAAAACGTGTATTTTAATATGATCCTTATATGAGTCTCCATTCACCCTAAGGGCTTCGAAAACCTGTTTTATTATGATTTACCAATACAGTAATACATTACAACATACCTTCAAATTCAGAGCAAAAAACATGTTCAAACAACGTTCTCACAATCTTAAAAAATATAACCACTGCCCAACAAATGACACTGATCTGATTCATTCTTTAAGTGGCTTTTATAAAGGTCAACACACTACATGGAAAGATGTACAACAACACGCCTTGTGACAAAATCCTACAAAATAAAGCATCAATATAAACAGTTATGACATCATCCTAAAGGCAATTCACAGGTACACGTCTTCACAAACACTGTAAGTCTTTGAGTGTCTGTAAGTCTTTGAGTGTCTGTAAGTCTTTGAAAAATGTTCCTTGGATTTCATACAGTTGCGTGTGACTTAATCTATTGAGTCTTTGTTTCAATAGATCCAGAAAAAGCAACAAACGTAAAAAAAATGTAAACAGCATTCAAAATGAAGAAAGATGTCACGTACAGTATTACTATGAAACTCAAAAAACTTCATTCAACTATCAGAGCCAGAGCGACACTGACCTCTAGAGGAATATTAGGACATTACATTCTACAGGTAACGAGAACCTCGTCATACAGGCTCTGCGTGACGTAAAGAATTGCTTCACATATGCACACAGTGATGACGTAGGTTAATGACGCCATAAGTGAAACCAGAATGAAAACGAATGTAAATCTGAATAGTTCAGACAAGAACTATTTTCAAGTACGTTTCGGTTAAGGCACACATGCTGTAGTTATGTTTGATTGACACCGTTTAATGCTTTAAATGTTCACACACACACACACACACACACACACACACACACACACACACACACACACACAAAAGATTGTCACTAAGCAAGTTACTCCCACATATGTTGGTTAAACGGGCAAATAATACTAAACAGGAACATAATACTTTCATATTAAGGCACTGGTTAGCAAAACTGCTATAGGCCACATATCCATCCATAATATTAGTAGTACTAGTTTTGCATATTAATAGCTGCAAAACCTGTATTATACTTGATGTGTTTACATGTGTTTCCATAAATCAGGTTTCTGCATGGAAAATTACAATTTTAGGATATTCTAAAGCTTTCTAGGAAGTTTCCAAGTTGTCAATGAGTGAAAAAACAGAGGTTGTTTAGACATTAAAGCTATGATCATGTCAAAGTCAATAGGAAATGTTACAATGGCGTCATTTAAAAGTTTTGCTTGAGCAAAATGTCTTACATTTCATTGTCAAGTTTTAAAGAGAAAATATTTCAGGTTTTGCATTGAATTAAATTAGTCTATCCAAAATATGAATTGAAGATTCCTTTCCATACACACACTTACACAACAACATTAAAATATAAACTTTTGCATTTGGTTCAGGTTATTTCTATGTACAAGAGGATGATTTAAACATTAAAATATCAATAATTATCAATATACAGGAGAAAAGGTATTCACAAATCGGCAGTGATGATAGATTCGCTGTACAACAGTCGGTTAGTGTCACCAAGCAAAGCTGCTTTCGATGGGTCTATCTGTAAGCCCTTCTGTGTCAAATGTCCAAAAACTGGCATTGTGCTGGTTGACACGGCCGTCATGGGCGTCAACGTGACACAGTGAGAGAGCAGCGGCGTGTTGGCGTCATGATTGGAGCCTGTGGACGGCACGCTGGTCACATGACCAGTGCTGGTAGAGCCGCTAGCGCTACTGGGTGACCGGCTCTTGGGCGGTGGGCAGTGCTGCACTACTTGTGTAGGAACCTGTGAGGGAGCAAAATGAGCAGCAGGGAAGGCAGCGTATCCTGTTGGGATGGGGTATCCATTCACGGGAATAAAACGCTGGTTTGGTGGCATGGGTGCTGCCATAAAGCCTGCGATTTGTCCAGGCGGGAGACTCTGCGGAGCCCCGTAGATGTAGCCGGCGTAGCGAGGGCTGCTGAGGTTGCTGACAGGACTGGCGCTCAGTGAGGTAGTTTGTGTGGTGGCGTTTCCCCCGGATGGAGTGCTGGAGCTGGCATGGGAGGACAGGCCTTCCCAGGCACGCAGACGAGCGTGGATGTCTTTAAATCTCGGCCGCCGAGCCGGACCCTCTTGCCAACACTCGGTCATTAGGGTGTACATGCGAGAAGGGCAGTCCTCCGGGCAGGGCAACAGCTGTCTCTTTCGTACCATTTCCATGACATCCTGGTTGCTGAAACCATAATACGGCTGCAAGCCAAAGCTAAAGATCTCCCAGAGAACAACACCAAATGCCCAGATGTCAGAGTCGGTGCTGAACTTCCCATAGACGATGGCCTCTGGTGCCATCCAGCGAATTGGAACTAGAGTTTTGGGCTGGACTCTGTAATAATCCGAGGAATAGATCTCCCTTGACAATCCCAAATCGGAAATCTTGATGTGAAGTTGCTCACCAACCAAGATGTTTCTTGCAGCGAGATCCTTGTGGACGAAAAAATGACTCGCTAGATACTCCATCCCAGAAGCTACCTGAATGGCCAGGTGAAGGAAGTCTCCATGGTCAAGACTGGACTTCACGGTGCCGTCCTCATCGCTACTGCAGCCAACGTCTGAATGGGGCGAACGCATGATAAGGAACTCGTGGAGGTCACCCTGGGCGAGGAACTCTAAGAGCATGCAGACAGGTTGCTCCTGGGTCACAACACCAAGCAGACAAACCACGTTGGGATGATGAAGTTCTGCAATGGATGATGCTTCCTGCTGGAACTCCCCCCACTGTTGTGAATTCGACACGTCTTTCAATGTTTTTATGGCCACTAACTGAGCATGCTCCATGCCTGGCAGGTACAGGTGACCTTTGTAGACCTTCCCGAAGGCACTCTCGCCCAACTCCTCCATGAAGCGTACAGCAGACAGAGGAAGCTCTTTGGCTTTACTCTAAATAACAGAGGAAAACAGAAATGTAAGTTTGGGGATCAGTTGTAATGTGGCATTAGCATATATGCTAGCATATGCTAGTCAAGTTTTCATACAAAAACATTTGTGGGCAGGTAACATTTTATTTTTCTTCAAAACAAATAGGACACATACCTAAAGCTAGTATTAAAATCATAAGCAATGAAATATGGGAACTGGGAAATAGCTACACAGTCACTTCATGGATGCTTAAAATACCCCAACATTAAGTTGGCAGGTTTCAGGAAGCAAGTTGTTGCCCTTTTGACCAGTACTTTGATCTGACAGTGTAAGGTCTGGTGTAGTTTAACCTTTCATCCTTTCTTTGACCTCTGACCTCACTTCTATCATTCTTGTCTACCTGACTGTTGACCAACATCTGAGTGCAGACCAACACACCCATGTGTTACTCTGGCATTCGGAAAGACAGATCCCACAAGAAATTATATCATGTATACAGACACAGACTTACCACTTACAAGACAGTCACTGTGACTTTGATTTAAAACAATGAATTTTAAATAATTTTGCAGTCTTTCATTATCGCTTGAAATTTAAATAGTAAGTCCCAGTCAAATAAAAAATTGAAAATTGGGAAAAATTACAAATTATAAACCATGCACAGTTGTTTAATTTTTATGCAAATTTCCAGTTCTGGAATTCAAACTTCCAAACTTCCCTAAAATTGCCACGTTTTCCTATAAAAATAGCTTCCCTAAATAACATTCATAATACTGTGTGATTGGTATGGCAAGAAACAGGAAGGCAAAAGATCAACATGGAGTCATTTATGAGAAATAAAAATCTCAGATAGAACACAAAGGCAGGATTACGGTCAAATAAATAATAGGAGTGTCTTTGAGAAAGGCAGATGTTTCCAGTTAGCATCAAACCAGCCTGAGGGTGAACGCGTCTCATCCCTGTTTTAAAATCCTATGCTAGGGATTGGTGACCTTTGTATGACCTTTAACCTGCAGCTGTGTCTGCATAAGAGAGGTGCCTTTGTGTTACAAATATGCACACCAGCGTGTCAAAAAGTGCAGTTAATACCAAGACTGAAAGGTCTTACAAACACCTGATAGTGTTTGTTTATAGAGACTTATACACAGGTCTCTTACTCTGTATCTGTGTATATCTATGTTGGTGTTGTATAGTGAGAATGATGCAAACGGAATGATAATATTAAGACAAAATTCCGATTCCACTCCAGGCCTGGAAAAGATTGCCTCCATACGCCCATCTCTCCTCATGTTTGTGTTGCCCCGGTAACCCACCCATCAACCAGGAATTCTCGCTAATCCAAACGTTATGAGAACAAACTCTGCTATTTGAGCAATGGGGGAAAAATGGGATTCAAAACCCCTCAAAAGGGACTCAAAACATTATGACAAGGGGGCCGATGACAGTGTCATTTATTTGTCGTTTTAGTTTAAAAAAAAGAAGTTTAGCAAATGATTTAAATATGCAAATAAGCCTGAAATATGAGTTTGTACAGCAAAATTCCTTTGTGGGTCAAATCTGAGTTCCCAGAAAAATGCATTAAACTATGTGAGGGCTATTAAACAAATTCCCTGGCAGTTTAACTCTAACCTTAATGAAACACCTGAACTAGCTAGTCGAGGCTATCAGTCTGACTTCATTACAGGCAGGTGTGCAACAGCAGGGCTACTTCTAAACTCTGCAGGAAATTGAAAAGACGTTTGTGTTCTGCCTCCAACATAAACATCCTAAGGAACAGTTTACACAACACAGTTTTAAACTAGAAATAAAAATGTTTTGTGTGTCTTGGAGAGCAGTTTACACAACAACAACATGTTCAGTCTATCTAGTAACAACAACAACTACTGGCCTGCCTTGCATAACACTGTTACATAACATCTTTAAAAAACTAGTTCTCAAACATGTAGTCATATAAATTTTTCTTAGTGACCATTTAGGAATATAAATAGGAAAATATGGGAATTTCCAGTCATAAAGTCTATAGGTCACACAATGTTAATGTTCCCTCAGACTTCTGATCTGTTAACTGGACCATCTGACCTTTGGTTTGTAAGCGGTGAGCATGGACATCTCCACGTTCTGGCCGCGCACGGGTTTGGGTTGCCGTGGAGCCGGTGGACGTGAAGCTTTCTGGTTGCTCCGGCACACACAGATGAAGAAGAAGAGCAGGGCGATGGCCAGCGGTATAGCAACACTCGGCACCAGGATGTACATTATTCCCATAGTGCTGCTGTTGCCGTGCTTTGGCAAATCTGAACACAATCAAACACAAAAATATACACGTAAAGATTTCCATATGCGTATATATCCAGTTATCACCTCTAAAGTAATAATGTGTCTAATAATAAACAATTGGTCAAAATAAGCACCGCCTCTCACCACATGGAGGTATGTCACACAGCTCCATCCGAACACCTTCATCCAGGGTGAAGCACCATGGAGCATCATGCTTGTTGCCAGGGTTACGACAGTAGGAGTGTCCCCCGTTGAGCTCCGGGTATCGCACAGCCAGAAAAGTGTGGCTGTGGGGATACTGAGAGTTCCACGGTTGACACTGCCGGCCAGATTTAGTCACGCTAGCTGTGCCGCGGTAATCTGACCCGGTGCTGTTATAACATTTGTGGCCTGAGGAGAAAAAAAATCAATTGACACTTGTTGTGCAATTTCTTTAAAGGTTTGGTAAAAATAAGATGCACTAAACTCACTTTTATTTATGGTCTCAGCCATCGGAATTCCTATTCTCATGCAGTTAGCAGCCTCAGGGCTATCCGACGCCGCCAGGTCGTCACAGTTAGGAAGTTTGAGGCGTTTGAGGATGAGGGGGTTGGAGCGCGCGATGATGTACTCTGTCTTGCACAGATCGTTCTCCAGGATCTCGCACTCGTCCTTGCACAAGTCCCGCGGTTTATCCATGCCGGAGCTGCGGTCGCAGGTCGGGAAGGCAAAGTGGCACAGGGACGGGATGGCAAACTGAGAGCAGCGATCCGACAGGTGATTGGACGTGCCGATCATAGTGAATGCAGCTGGATAAAAGTTACCAAAAAAAATTGTTAACAAGGTCTTGTGTATTTTAAAACAGGAAAAGGCCAACAATTCTTGTGGTTTCTAAGGGAGTCAAGTGGTGTGTTTTAAAACCAAATGACTAAAAGGCCTTGTGTTAGTCACTTAGTCTGAATAGGTAACATCATGAATGCCTGAACGTCTGTTCTCAAATGAGCTAATGGCTACTGAAAACTTTCTCATAGAAAGCAAAAACAAACAATGAATACTAATACCACTGAATTAACTGTGTCTATCTATGTGTTTAACATGTAAACTTTTGAATGTTATAGGATACTTCCTTCAAAAGAATACTGTGAAATACAATATCGGTCAAAACACTCATTCTTTATTAACAACTTTTCACTATAACAATTTACTTATCAAACTTAGAAATAACACAAACGTAATGAGATCTTAGTCAGATATTGTGACAGATATTGTGCAGGAATCGTGTGTTTAAAAATCTACCTGTGATTTGAGTCTCTATCTCGCCCTGCATCTGCAGAGAGTCCACAAAGATACTCCTGTTTCCAATGAAGCGAGCGCAAGCGATGCCTCTGTACGGCTGACAGAATCCATCCTCATCCACTTCGTCTCTGCAAACAACGCAAACAGAATTGCAATGAACCGTATTGCAAACAGCCCTGCGGTTGAGATGAAGTACATGTCTAATATATTGGCACTTTAACTGGGTAGATGGATTCTTTGAAGGCTGCAAGTGAAATGATAAACACTAGAGGGCAGAAACTGTTACTAAATCACCAAATTTCCCCTTAAATGACTGCTTATAAATGAAACTTCACAGCGGTCTATCAATCAATACAATACAAAGCCAACATGTGAAAAATCTATTCTAACAGAATACAATACAGATCCAGTCTTTGTCCTTCAACATGTCATAAATAATACAACAAAAATTAAGACTTCTGAGTCCCTGTAATTTAAACCACATGAACGTGTGGAGCTCTGAACAGTGTGTGTCATCCATACACACGCGTGTGTTTAAGAAAGAAGCTAAGATTGAGTCATTGTTGGACTGTGTAAAAGTAATACTTTGATTTGCAGTGGTAAACCAAAAGAATTGGACTAAAAATGGAGGTTAAAGCAAAAGAGAAAGCGGTCAGGACAAACTGAGGATATGAACCGCCTGACAAAATAAAAATCAGAAATGATTTAAAATGAATACAAAGCGAGTGTGTGAAAGGTCAGAGGAAGCAGTGCTTGGGCAACAAACATCAACTCGGACCCAAACACTCAATCTGTCTTCTCCACATGTGCAAGACAAAATCACAGATTTACAGAAAATCACAGAAGTCTGAATAAACAACATTGAGACCTATAGTACTGGCTTTTGCACTAACCCAAAAAAAATAACATTTTGCACACAGTACTATCACAAAGGTTTTTATGCATATTTACCATAGTGGTTTTGAATATATCTTGGCTTATCGCTTTGGATTGTAAATAGCAGATTGAAAACATGCTACAGAATATATTACGTTATATCAGACCCCATCCCTGTATCACGCAACTAGCGCTGTGCTTTTTTGTAAGCCTGGGAAGGTTTGGTTTGGAAACCTCATCCTGTCAAGTGTCATGTAAAAACATTTTCAAACTGAGAGCGTTCTGTCAGGCCAGAGGAGGATTCCAGCACAGTGACGCTGGAAAACAGCTTTACGACTTTCCAGCGTGTGCGTCACAGGAGAATTGGAAGCGTGTCCGCCCACAGAAAACTAAATGACAAGGATGAACCAAAGAATCTGGATTAAATCAAGTTGTTGTGGGAAATCACAACCTATTTTGCATAATATTAGCTTAAGCCTCTCCGGGGCTATTGCTATTATTCTCTCCGTTTCTGTTTCACACACACAAACGCAAAGCCTGCATGTTTGTGTGAGTGTGCATCAACTGTGAAGTATATTTGTATCAACAGAAGATGCTGTGTTTTTGTATTGCGAGGTTCAAAAACACACAAGATGCTCTGATGTGCTTTTCAGACTTCACACATTTTGGCTTTTTGGTGCAGGATTCTTAAAGTCTCCTGCTAAACCTATTGAGCTGAGGCAAGAAGGAGTTAGCGGTTTAAAACCTGCTCCCTTTGGAGGAAGATGCACGCTAAACTTTACCAAGATGGATGTCTTGCTCTTTAGCGTCTCTTACTCTGGAGAGTGTGTAAACCATTAGCACACAATTTTGAGAGACCCTAAAATCCAACAGCAATAGCAGAAATATATTCACCTGTACCAAGTAAATGTGAACAAAGGAGTTCTCAGGGTCATAAATTTGATTACACAGTGACCTACAAATAGCGTATTCATATTTTAAAATATCATCTTTTGTGTTCCTCTGAAGCAAAACTGTCATACAGGTTTGGATTTACATGAGCGTGAGAAAATAAAAGAAGAATATTCATTTTTAGGTGAACTATCACTTTAAGAAGTTAAGCTCATGAAGATGTCAGTGCCACATGCTAATACGTTAAAGAGAATGGATTTGTGTCATTGGTGAAACTGCACAAACCCTGGAGTACAATAAATGTATCACAATATTCCCACTCCGGAAACAATCTCCAATCTTCTTGGCCTGAAGCCTTTTCCATCTTTCAGCCTGCCTGCCTCCTACTGCATCCATTAAAGGGCCAGCAAAACCTTCTTGAGATGTTCCTCAGAACTTCTGTTCTTCTGTAGCACACATTGCTCCACTTGAAACTGGGTTAGCAGTGAGAACGTTGATTAGTATGGACAGAAAGATGCTTAGATGAGTGTCTGTGATAGATCTCAAAGCCATGCTAAGCAAGAATGTGACTTTGAACATCTGAGTTTGTGGACAGATATTTCCATGAAGATTCTGAAGACTGGCCTTCATTCACAGAACCACTGTAGAACCTCAAACTATATAACTGTGATTTTCAGGCCTGGAAACATCATAGAAATTAGTAAGATCTCAAAAGTCATGGAAATGTCTAGCAAGAGTGTAAATCTTTCTAGTTTTTCTCAGTTACCCGTCACAAAGTGGAAAACTTGCAAGCCAACGTAATAATGTACTTGGGTCTATGGGACATTTGCACAAATAAAATAAATAATTATTTTAATTATAAAGACAGCTACAAGACTGACTTTGCCTCAATCTCTATGAAATTATAGTTTAAATGATTTTTTTCCCTATAATCATGAGAAACGGGAAAGTTCATGGAACAAACACAAATTGTTGTGGACACAAAAAACTTTTGTTTTGTGTATATCCACAGGTAACCCTTGTAGGATAATGGTTCATAATTCTCTATATCCCTAAACTCGCTCTGTTTTCCGTGACTAAAGAATTCCTACAAGCGTTCAATAAAACTGTGGTATTAGATCACTTTTCCGGACTGTTTTACGGCCTCCTCTGTGATGCATGTTTAGAGGTTTTAAAATCTTCCAAATTCATGTCATATTTAATGTGGTCATAAAACATTGTTATATCCACCTCTGGATTTTCTAATACTTAACATTTTGATCTCAGACACTTTGTGTATCCAGAAAACAATATAGTGCTTGCCCATCACTTTTCAATGACTGCTTTTCATTTCATGCAATATTAACCTTAATGTCTGTTATCTTTGCTGTATTAAAAAAACACTCTCCAAACTTTTAACAATATCTAAATTTTCCTGTTACTTTAAGTATTAATACATTGTAGAGTAGAGTTTCAGTCTGAAAGGTTGGGCAGGCTGCCTGAGTCTGTAAAATAATGTTTCACTGGCTACACACACACACACACACACACACACTTTCAGACCACATTAAATCTTGTATAATAAGGGCTTCCAAACAGACTTAAATTCAGTTTGTAATACAGCCTTGTGTTCTATTTTAAGAGTTAAAAAAAGCTTTTCTCTACAAAAAGAGAAGATACAATTCATTCATACACTCTTGCTCGATCCGCCTCATTGGCGGTGTGTTTAACAATGAGGGAATATGGGTAACAGTGGACTGGTTTGTCCCTGACGCAGGGAGGCCTGTGGTCAGAGAGAGAGTCACTGAGGGACTCTCATTAGGAGCCATGAGGAAAACGAGGAATGAGTCTTCAAGTTACACGACCACAATAGCAGCCTCTATTATACAAGCAAAGGATGCAACCTCACAACCCCTCAAAAAAGAACAAGACCTGCCAACTTGAGTCAAAGACTGAACACATAACCTGAGAAGAGACTGGAAAATCTGTTACAATCACAAACACTCACACCAAAACCCTCACTGAGGCACGTGAAAACGTTATACTGTACCTCACAATACATTTATCTCTTGTGAGGTAAAATATAACATTTTTCTCTAGATGTAAAAAACATCTTTGCTGAATTGACACCCTACAATTAAACCATTTTGGCATTTTCAGGTGATGTTGACAAACCTTCATCAACAACTATCGGGAAATAGATTAGGTGTGTAACCTACCCTTAACTTACCCTCAAAGTAACTAAGTTGTCTCACTTTCACTGAAACAAATAAGCCAGACGTTTGTTAAATGCCCACAGGTGATCTGCTGAACTGTGCAAACTGAATTCACCTCGTATTGTACGTGTAAGTGTGTGTGTGCTTAATCATACACAGGTGCGTGTGTTTGTGTGAAATTTCTGAAATTGAATCCTGACACCACTGTTTTAAAGCTCCTATGTTATTGCGAACCAACATTTATCTGCCAAAAAAGCGCCTGACTTTCGTGCAGTAATCAGCGTTGGCTCAGAAACTTGGCAAAGCAGAACCAAACTGACAACATGACTTATATAATCACGGAGTGGCGCAAAGAACAGCCTCTTTTTAAGAGTGTTTCTCCATCATGTTTGTGATTCGTCTCACCTTGTAATTTTTCAACACCAGAGCGCAGAGATCCAACAGAACGTGTGTGTGTTTAAATGACAAGATCGTGCATGTTTAATACAGCCAGTGTGTTTTTCCTGATTGGGAAACTTTGAGAAATTAAGCGTTACTGAGGGCTGACTTCCAGGTGTAGGAAAACAGGAGCTTATGGACAACTGGGATTAATAATAAATACAACCGACTATGTTTTCTAGGCCTGACATAACTGTGTCTGTCTATACCAACAGAACAAATCATCATACATTATATACATCATCAAACCATCTTCACTAAGACATCATCTCAAAACTTTTGGATATCCAAAGCTGTAAAAAACATTAAAACTGGAACAAACATGTTTTGGAGGTAAAAGGCTGTCCATCTGGGGGGGAATGAAATTAAGTTAATTCCCCCCCACAACGAAACTCAATTTACTGGCCCAGTGTCCCTCTAAAAGGAATGGGAATTAGACGTGACTTATTCCCCTCAGTGAAAAGATGAGAAAAACAAAGTGTCCCTGACTGTTCATTCATGTTTAGAGTCCAAACGTGTGCCAACTGTAGCTCAGACGGAATGAAATCAGGCTGTGGCTGCCTGGTCATGGAAAAACATGAGGATAGGGTGTGTGACGGAAAAATTAGGAATACCGGGGCGGGGCTTATACAATGAAAAGTGTGTAAGCATTTACATGTAAACAGTTCTGGGGCCCTCTGCAAACTATCACATGTGGCTCCGCCCAGAAGTAGTGATGTCATGCTCAGGCTTTCTTATTTAAAAAGTAGAAGTTTTAAAATGCCAAGCAAGATGTTATTTTGGGCATGTTAGCAACCCCTTGATACCATTTTCATCTTTATATAATAAATATTTATATAATACATTTCTACATATTAAATTTGAGTAATTTCTCTCATTTAGTAAAGGTGTTTTCATAACTGGCATTTCGCATAAATACATGCATACATACTGCTTGAATGCAATCGCTATGTACACGCAGATTACGAACCGGCAAACAGTCTGAGCAAATATAATCACAACATAATTGGCTCTTCACACTATAAAGAGGTCCCTGCAGAAACTCAGCCCCCCCTTCCGGTTTCAGGCAGTACCCCCACCATGGACCACATCAGGTCATATACCATAAGTCTCATATTAAAGCTCTGATCTTCAGTTAATCAACACATGGTTAAAAAAATCATAAGGTATAGATTGAGATCTTGGTAGACCCTGTACATGTTTGCTGCGCTCCTCATCAATGGGTTTTGCAGCTACAATCCTCAGGTCGGGTCAGTAGATGCATTGTCCTTAAAGAAATAAATATTAAGTAAAAACGCAGTGAAAAGTCGTGATAAAATGGAAATAACTACAGAGTCTGGTCACATTCACCAAACAATATGTGATATACTGTGACCAGTTCTAAGGTTAATGTGTCCCGCTAGATTAAACATGTCCGTGAGGAAAGAAGAAGAAAAAATATGGAGGACTAGGAACCAGCAGTTGTTTTTAGAAGTGCTGTAACTCATTGTGCTAAACCCACTGAGCTCAGCAACTACACAAACAAACATTGGCTGCTGTTAAGACCTACACAATTACATTTATATTCAGCAGATTATACAGCAGTTAGCAGTTATATAAAATCAAGACCCAACTAACATCAGTCAAGTGAATTAAGAGAACCTTTTGTTAAACCCTTGAAATGAGGAGATATCAACAACTGAAGCACTTTATAAAGTATTATGGTGGCAGTTATTCAAAAACTGAGCCGTGGGCCCCATTAGGATGCGCTCATTCAGACACTGCCGGGGCTTGTGGGAAATCTTCACCAATGACAAGTCTTTAGCGAACAGCGGTCTGGACTTTGTTAAGCTCTGTTCGATCCACCTTTAGGTGAAAAGCGAAACTGAGAAGGTCTCTTTTTAGGTCTATTTTTTGTGAGAAAAAGAATCTTTTTCACACCAGCCACAGGAAAGTTAAACAGGCTGGACAAGGCAGTGACAGTAAAACTAATACTAGGCCGAAAAGGGGGTGCTATAAACAACCTTGAGAAACGGGGGGGCGCTAACAGTTCAAAAGCCTAGCAAAGAAGTCTGTGCTATCGTGGAAAATCACAAGCATATCAGCATTGTGTAAAGTACAAAATCCCTTCATGCTAGAATACAGAATCATTTACAGTAAATGAATTATATTTTCATAAGGACTCTTGAAGATTAGGTAAAAAAATGTGATGGAAAAACAGGGTGACTTAGTGTAAAGAAGTTATTTCTGTGAGGTAAACGTAAAGCGACGCATAACCCAGGATCCACAAAAGTCTATCAGAGATTTCAATACAAACTGAAACATTTCTTATCAAAGACTGAGTTATGACATCACTCAGCATCTTACATACTGTGTGTATAACATCAGAGAGAAAGAGAGAGAGAGAAAGAGATTGATGCTGGGACCGGTTCCCTAAGGGGTGGCTGACATTTGGGCCGGAACAACAGTGACCATTGTTTTCTCCTCAAGGTTCAGTCCAATCCTCATCCGTGGTGTCCGATTACCCCCTTTCCAGGTGGTCTCCATAAAGCAAGCGGCACGGTTAAAAGTGAAAGCCAGTGAAAGAGGGAAGAAAACATATTGCTTTTATTACAATGTTTATGAATAAGGTCTTCAGTGTGAGTGATCATAATTTGCAGCTGTGTTCAGGCCCTGAGAAGATTCAAACACAACATGGAACGGTACAGATTCTGCCTCTACCTGCTATTTCAAGCCCAGCTTACCTTATACAAGCCTTTCCCTTTACAGAAAATAAAACCAGGTTAACCTCAGATCAACGGAAACCAAAGCTGCACTCATCAGAGGACCATCTGACAATATTATCTACCCTCACCGGTCACAGACCAAATGTGGCTGAGCCCTCAGTCTGACACACATTGCCACCAGACCTCTGAAATACTTTTCTGCTGTGGAGTTCATTAAAGGAAGAGTTTCATTAGAGTTCCAGTCACAACATGTCACCAGGGACATTCTTACCTCATCCTGTTTGCCTCATACCTCACCGTACCTCACCATCAAGAGACTGACACATGTGAAACTTCTTGAAGAAGAAAATTAAGGCATGGAGAGGGGGAGGCAATAGAAACATGCTAACTGACCTCTTTCCCTTTTGATGAAACCTGACAGGGGAAATTCCTTTGAAGACGACAGTAATGAATACCAACAGGCCATCCTGTGGCTCAAAGAGATCTCTGTTCATACCTCGACGCAGGCTGCACAGCGGCGGCAGCTACCACAAAACGTGCCGCACTGCCGTCTGTTCAGGGCTTAGAGGCAGACAGGAGGGTTTGTGGACTTTAATCAATATTAATGTGGCTTGGAACGTGACCAGAAGCGTAAAACGGTCAGGAGTTCGGCTCTGATTCTCATCTCTACTGAAGCTGAGAAATGAAATCAGCCGCAGTCTGAGACATGCATCTACGGCATAAATAAAGACCATACCAGACTATTTACTTCTAAAATCAGGGACCTTGTGACTTTTACGTGCGTTGATGCCAACGTTCACCTTCTCAAATTTACTGGCAAAAATGTCAACTGTTAAAAGGGTAAACGCCTAGTAAGACAAAAAATACAATTTTAATTTTAAAAGCACAAGAAAAAAATAAATATTCAATTCTAGTCACTGTATGTTGGACGCTAGAGCACCTGAACTAAATAAGCTAACATGCTTTGCAACAAAATACAATCAAATGGACTACAATTTTAATAAACATGACCTGACAAAACAATAAAAACTAATTTGTTTGCTTTTTTTAGTCTGAATAAAATGAACTGCAATAAACAAACCTGACAAACTACTAAATACAGTCAAAGAACGAACGTGAAGACAAAATCTATGATATAAACAAAAGACTGTGTAAAAATTACACCAGCGAGAACAAATAACTTCCTCATGTTATGTAGCAACAAAACGAAACTCTTGTAGTGATCTAACTAACCATATGCTATCATATATCTGTGGTTGCATGCTAAGTGAATAGGTGTTGAGGCCTGCAGCACTGAAATATGCTAACATTACCAGAGCAACATCCAGGCAGTAATATTAATGCACCGACTGTCAGCTGAACAGAAACATGTGGTGAGCCGGCTCGTATGTTTTAACACAAACAGGTGCCGCCTGATCTAAATGAGGTCAGACATACAAATGTTTACTACGGTCTTAAATGAGACGCATGCGACCTGGACATCTGTGCCTGTCTTTGCTAACCTCATTTTGACCTGCTAAAGGTCTCTGGACCGTTCACTTTAAAACATTAGGTCACATTTCAAAGCAATTTCTGATAAGTACCTACAACAAACTTTTAGCTTTTATTTGAAATGAACATGATTGTGAATATTATGAACCAAACTGTACCAAATTTACTGTAAGCAAATCTCTGATTTTGCAATACAATGCATCATTTATCATGCGTCAGTACTGTAACTGTACAGTAACTGTAATAAAATTGAATCTTTGTGAAAGCAACTATTTTTTCTGCTACACACTGTGTCACAAGTTCTGTAAGACATACAACCACATTCAGACTAAAGCTAAAATCACAAATGTATACAAACAACAACAAGAGAAAACATTTCTCCTTCTCCCTAAAAAAAATTTTCCTCATCTTTCTATTGCTTCAGTGTGTTTATCAGCTACTAATGGAGGGTTTAGGATGGGATGCAGTGCAAAGGATAGGAAACTTACATTGGGGGTCTTCCAGACAGGGGGGTGGGGGCCGGATCTGGACAAAACAAGGAATTTTATTAGCGTATTAGCATATTAACATTTGACCACAAACAAGTCAAGATGGTTTACCTTGCTTCAGTATGACCATGAAATACAATTCCCAAAACACTCACCAAATTTCACAAACAGAATTCCTGTTGTAGATACTGTGCCATAGGAGTTGGTAGCCACACACTGAAAGTAGCCGGTGTCTGTGGTGTCCAGATTTCGGATTCTCAGCCGCGAACCGTGCGTGGTCGTTCGGTAAGAGACGCGGCGCGGTTCTTGAACCACGGGGGCATCGTTTTTTAGCCAGCGTACGGTGGGCGGTGGGTTTCCCGAAACGTGGCAATGCAACTCAGCCGTCTGACCAAGAGAGGTTGTGATGTTGTTCATGGGAGCGTCCAGTCTTAGGAAGTAACCTGAGGAAACAAGCCATCAAAGTTACTTAAGACCAAACAACAATGGGTTTAATACCTAAAAAGGAAGAGAGTTGAAACCATTTAAAGAGACATTTCACCAAGAAAAAAGTCAATTTACCAAAACCCTTGTTGTTTCAAACCTTCAAAAGGCTCTTTTCAACCATGAAACACTAAAGGCAAAGTATTTTTAGGCATTTTTACAATTTAAACTTGTGAGCCACATCCGAGTTTGAAATGAGATTAGTGAGTAACAACTATATTTCCATTTTTGGTGAACTACTCCTTAATGCTGCCATTATTTGATGTGTGGCTAGTCAAATACAATTATGTGTGTATTTCAGTAACTAGCATGTGCAACAAACTGGTAAGCTAGCGGTTAGGAATTCTTTACATGATATTTAGCGGTTGCCACTAGGTGGTAAATCATTAGTTTGTCTCATCGGGGGTGGATAGTGCCAGAGGGAACGGCAAAATCTTCTGGAAACTTCCGTCTTTATAAAACCTGTCCTGCCAGGCCTACGGCTAGCTTTGATAAGATGCCAGCATAAACATAACAACCCTCAATATTTCACAAACAGTGGCAGAGAAACATTACAGTGAGCGCAGAAGATTTGATCCGCTACGGTCTGGCTAAACCCCTTTGGAGAGTCGGTTTATGGGAAACTAACACATATGGTATGTTAAAACAGTTTGTGGTGATGGGTCTAAATCAGAATTAGGGGTTACAGTTATAATGGATATACAACAGTATGTGTTCGTAAGAAACAGTTACTGCAGCTCAGTTGCTACACAGTGCTAGTTATACACTAAGGTCTTGGGTTTGATTCCCAGGGGGCATAAGAATTAACACTTAGTACACATATTAAGGCACTTTTGGGAAAACGAAACCTCTACATGCAGAAGTTTTTGACCTTGTAGAGTTTGTTGGGTCATGTGACTGGCAGACAGGCTCTGACAGGCCCCTGATGGTATCGTGACAAGCCCTGCTGGTTCAGCCCCGAAGCAAAGAGTTAAAGCAAACCTTTCCTCCCACCAATCAGAGTTGTTGTTGTTGATGTTGACGGCACACTGCTGTGCAGGTATATCCACAATATTACTCAAACCGACGGACCAGTGACCAATTTATGAACCATTTTTATACTCTGTACCTCACATTTACTTCAATTCCTGTTCTTATCCATTCACATCTCTTCCATCTCGCTTCTCTCTCCTTCTCTTCATCTGCCACTCTTCTCTCATTCCAGACATGTCTGGTCTGAGGGTAGCTGAGGGATAAGACGGCTTCCTTCCCATGCTGAAAATCATCTTTATCCCTCCATCTTAATTTCCTCCACCCAAACATCAGCTTTTTAAAACAATACACAAGAAATGGAACCGAAAGAAGGATTCAACCGCAGTGGGAACGGTTCCTACCCACAATGCATCTGACTTCTAATGCTGTAAGGTTGAGGAAACTGGTTAGGAACTTCAGCCAGATGGAACCAATCGCACACAGACTCAGTAAAACCCATAATTCAATTGTTTATTCATGAAATTTCTGCAGATGATTTGACGAAGCATTTAGACAACAGAGCCTTGCAAGCTGAGCTGTGTGTGGATAGTAGGTCTGTTTACTGACATCTTAATAATTGATGTTCATGTCTATCATGTGTCCTGCAACATATTACAGAGATTCACAAACTAAACTAGACAGAATTTATTCCATTGGGCATGTCAACATGTTGCTAAAACCAAACAATGTGACACTCCAATAAATACACAAATACTGAATATAATTGTCTGTTTATAACTACTGTTACCAATACTTGAAATACAAAAAATATTTATATCCAATGTTGCTCTCGTTTTGTCCGCCAACATAGTCATTTGTTACTGAGCGTGACACAATGCATTCTGGGATTGCCTTCACTACAAATTCACATGATGGTGCCCAAAAACATCTTATAAGGCAGGACTAAGCACTGTCTAGGTAGGTAGCTCAGTAGTTTTTTTGGAACAAAGCCCAACTATCTAGCAGATTTTATCTAGAAGATACCTTTATTTTTCTTTCTTTGTTTCCTGACCTAAAACAGCTGCTGGCCAAACATATAAAAACATGGGGAGTAAGATCTTGTGTTGACAGCTGCGCCAAAAAACAAATCCAACTGAGATTTAAATATTCATCCCAAAGCAATTAGGATAATTTGGAAAAATCACAGCGTAGACTTAACGGCTCCTATTCCTTTAACAGATTAATTGCTACTGATTTTGGTTCAGGAAAAACACGACACGACAAGTAAAAGAAAGAGCAGGCATTGAACGAAACTGTGTGATGTTATGAGACAGGGTTGTAGGTCTTTGTCTGTGTGTGAGAGGGATGGATGGCACAGTTAGGTGAGGTATGCAATTTCTACACCGTTTGATTTTTTTAAAAAACTGCAAATCAGCCATTGGTGGTGAAAAAGTTCCCACACAAATTTTACTCAGGCTGGTCAGTCAAGCGTATCAATGTTTTTAAAGCACCTCACAGCCAGTTTCAACACATTTAGCGGGAATTAGCCCTCAAACAGGAGAACATCAGAGTTACTGAACGATGGCACTGTGACACATTTGGTGATCCGGGAAAATATGCTCCTGATTTTTGTTCCAACTCGCATCTTAAACGACAGCACAGACACAACATATCTGGTTTACCAGAGCCCAAAAATCCCCACATTACGTACCGTCTCGCTGAAGAATTATGACACAAGACACGCAACAAAATGCTGCCATCTTCCAGCTCACACGCTCCTGCTAGCAACCCTGTCTGCTTTGGCGATCAAAACCAAGGTTCATCCGCATACAAAACATCCAGTAATTCCATTCGATCGGTCACATTGCTGTAGACCCAACGGTGTCACCGAGTGGCAGAACAGAACTGGGCTTAAACTCACCTCTTTCCCCGCCGCTGGACATGTTCCAGTTGGAAGCGGCCACCACGTTCGGTTCTGAGAGAATTTCTGCCTCTGTGGATAAAAAAGGCCAAGAAATTTAAGTTAGATGACACTTATAAATCCTTACAAGAAGAAACTGATGACTATACCAAGATATGTACTGAATAAACCATGTTACCCCAATGACATCACATAGTATACCGTGATTATATTACCATTGTACTAGCTGGCTTAAATTCAAATTTGTGAGGGATGTGACACAACATGAGGCAAGAATGTGAAATTGAGAAGATTTGTGTTGTTATTAGCGGTGTGTTCGAGAGTGTGTAAAACTGGTTACTGTACAAAAGACATTTTATTGTAGTGTAGTGCAACACAATAGTGTTGACAGGTTACAACAGCCTCCTGTGAGTGCGATTAGGGATATTTTCATCATTTTTACTATATGGCACAATAAACAGAAAGACTGAGGCAGTACAGGAGTAAGAAAATAAGAGCACAATACTTCAGAAATGTACAGTGTTATTGTGTTCTGTCTCATAACTGTGTCTCATAACCAAATAAATCAACTGATTAAATAAAGGGTAAAAAAAAAAAAATCACAGCATTCATACGCTGACATACGGACATTTTAAGTGTATCCAAACACTTCTGACTAGAAAATATCTGCACAAAGGTTTAAAACAGACTCTGGTGTGACTATGAACGCAAAGGGTTCAGTCAGTAACAGCTACCAAAGCAAATACAATCACACATGTCTGTGCAAATGTGCACGAGTGAATCCCAATGTAAAGTAGAGCTGTGATAATGGCTCACACAGACTCCCTGTTGCCTGGGCTCACGGCTGAGGATAAATCTCCAGTGTGCTGACAGACTCAAAGCCCTGCTGGAACCACAGCGATGGAGTCCTATCCTCTGTGCATGTCTCATTCCACCTAGTCCTACAAATACCAGACACGGAATAGTGCACTTCCATCTGGGAATTATCATACCGAAATATTGCACATTTAAAATGATATAGTGGAAGCGATCGGTTCCAAAACCTAGCAAGCTGCCTAGAGAGGCAATATTTTGCATCACGGGTGCACTGTAGACATGCAGGCCATTTCAAAAGTAGGCATTTTTATCATGCTGTCTTCTGAGTGACCTAGATTTGAGGAACAATTGTATATTCTTCACAGAAAACACAATCCCAGAATGCAATGCTAATGCTGTGATGACATCACTGAAATTAAACAATGACTCCAAATGACTGCTACTGTCCATTTGTAGACAGTAAATAACATACTAGTTTAGTAATTTACCTGTAAATATCCTTGCAAAATTATTTTAACCATATTAGATCTATTTGATCCTTATTATAGAGAAACAGAACAGAGCTTTAGTGATGTAAAATCGACAGCAATCTCACATACATGAAGAGATGCAGAAAAGTGGTGCAAAAAGAAACAGACGAGTGTCACAGTGTGAACACAGAGGTGTGATTATGTTAACTGGGTGTTAATTCAATGTTAAATGTGCCTGGTGTTGGAAAACATGCCACTGTAATGAGCTGTTGATTTACATAGACCACACACACCTGTTAACCCCAATCAAACACACACACACACACACACACACACACACACACACCAGCTGCAGAAACGGGTGTTTAAATGCCATTCCTACACGACACACACACTTCAAATTACACCCATTAGTGACGTGTCTATAACAGGACACTCACAATAGCGTGACCTGTCGCTTTCATCTTTGTGACTCTTTATTTAAATATACCACATGGCAAAATCAAAATAGTCGATTCTGATTGGTCACTCACGCCATTTGACATCACATTTGTCAGGTTTAATGGAGGACTACAGAGTCTCATTCAGAGACCTGACCTCAGATGGTCTGGTTTTGTGCTCAGTTGGGAGAAATAACTACCAGTGAATTTGCTATTGAAGTTCACAACCGTACAATCAAATATGATTGTATGATTTGTTTCCTAAAACTGAAATTATGGCTTTTTATGTGGTTCCTGATATTGATGGAGGTCATGATATACTATAATTAGTCAATATTTCTCTGCTATAAAATGCAGTAAGAACGCAATAAATCGTGCTTCATTCCAAATATCCCATAAAACGCAATTTTACGGCAAAACCAATTCTCATCAAAATCACCAAACTCACTTTCCAATATGAAAGCTTTCATTAAACAGTGCTACACAAATAAATACAATGAATCTATGTACATATATTGCAAGGTCCAATAATATTGTCTTTTCCGGGATGCTTTAATTACAAAATGTATTGTTAGTTTAACAGTTTGAGGAAACTTGATTGGTTAAACAAATGTGAACTTCCATGTTGTTCCAACATGAGGGGTCAACTGAGACATTTAGGCCACTGGTCAACATCAGAAATATCCTTATTTGAGAAGATACCTCAGATGTTTGGACCAAAGAACATTGGCAGATCTTTTCAATTACCTTTCAAGTACCAAACAAGTATCATTGACGTAAAGTAAACAGAAATTACCAGTCATTATTATTCTGTACTTATTTAAGTACCTTAAGACCCTTTTAAAACAATGTGGTAATTTAAATGAAAATGTTGGCTGTCTCTGTAGAGTGTGTTGCCTGATCTTCCTGGTTTTAAACACTTTTAGCATAATTACATTGGGCACTTGGATGTGAATGGATTAATCGATCAGGGCCAGAGAAAACAAAGCAGTTTAATAAGTGGAGAAAGTGGGGGGAAAAAAAACCCAGACTGATGATTCGGATCATAAAGTTGTTTTGGGATATGGGTGCTGAGCCCAGACTCTGATGTTTGTCTTGGCTAGATGTTTCCCTCACTGTCACAACCCTGAGGAAAATAATCACATAATAGTCCTGGTCCAAAGCATCAGTGAAGAGACCAGAAGATGTCTTACATGTCTAAGAGAGAGGTGGAGAAGACTCCTGGTTCTTTCACCTTCTCGTGTGTCACCTTCTCAAACCTGGATCAGCGACAAACCAAAGGAAGAGAATAACTCCACCTGAGTGTTCTACAAGAAACCAAAGCATCACCAAATCCTTCAACACCACCCACCCCATCATCCTGTCTCAGGAAACTGAGCTGCGATGTGATAGCCCTGTTCAGGCTCCAGGGACCCAGATGGCCTGGTAGACCAGATGGAGGCTGGGCAATGAACCAGGTCATGGCCGGTGTAACACAAGGACCTTCCTATTAGCACAACGAACACCAGAGCACAACAAAGGGTCAGACTCAGCCGAAAGGTGGTCCTCTCCTCCGGTTGACCTTCTTTGCAAGACAACAGCCAGACCCAAACTGTTATGATTTTACTGGAATAATGAAGGTGTTTTACACATTTGTTGCTATAATAGAACAGTTTCGCGCAAGGGCTTATGGGTAATTTAGCAGGACATCCTATGCAATCAGCATCAAGTGGTAAAATTAGCATATTCCTAAAAGCCCTCAAACCCTTCAAAGTGAACATGTTGTTTACATATCGCTCTAATTTCAGGGGCCTGGTGTGCTGTTTATTCAGGCGCAAACGTGATATTGATTTACCATTTAATGACTCTTGTATTCACACAACACAATCTCTGGGCATATATCAGGTCACGGCGAGATCTCACAGGAACGTTTTGGATAATGCTGGTTACCACCTACTGTAGAAGTCATTTCTGCTGACAGGCAGGAGAACGCGATCTCTCTGTGTAATACTGACAACATGCCGAAATACACCACTGGTGTGGAACAGAGTCTGTACGCAACACGATCTTAGGTGAAGACAGAAAAGAATATATTGTGAAGATCGGTAACAGTGCTGCTTGATTATCCAAAAGAACCTACAAGCGCACACACACTCTCACACACACACACAAACATACACACACACACACACACACACACACACCAACTCCTGTCCAAGGAGCTTTTGGGAAGGATAAGAACCGGAGATGCTCCGGTTAATGTGGGACAATTGGGAAAGCCACTACAGTTTAAACATCACTGGGAGGCCCACGGTTTGGTCCAAATCCTTGAGATCAGAATTTCCTGATACTGTCTTCAGTTTTTCCTTAAGCCTGATAGAAATAATGAGGAGAGTGTAATGAACAAAACCAGCCAGCTGGACACCAGTCAGGGCATCTTACATCGATTAAAGCTGTGACTGTCTCCTGCTCTACAGATGATTGCAGATAATGATACTAAACAGAGCAACTGTTTGAGGACTACCAGTGATACTTGTTGGATGAAACAAGTCATCTGACCTAAACTTTTTAACTTACAAACTCTGCATCGCTATTACAGACCCCATTCAAAGGCTGGATTTTTTTTAAACAAAATTGTGAACGATACATGAGAATTCATCCGACAAAAATTTGTATATGTCCCTGTGTGTAAGAAAAAACATCTGTTATTTTGTTTTTTCTGGAAGAGAACAACTTTTGAATGCATATATCTGCTAAACGATTATTCTCACAGGGTTTTAAACTGCATCACCAAGACCACAAACCTGAGCTCAACAGAGGTGTGACATCATAAATACAAGACTTCTAGATGAGGTAATCGTTTAACTCAGCCAAGAAACACAATCAAACAACAATCAATTGCAAAATCCAGGTCTTCAAAATCACAGGTGTTTCCATGTGGTAAAAACTCTGCAGCTGGGAAACTTGAGATGAGAAAGACAGAGAAGTCACGGGTGATGTGTTACGCTATCAGCAACAGACACCATTCGTGTGGAAAGAGAAGAACATGTATGTAAAATAGAAAGGTTGCCAAAAACACTGCATTGATATCCATCCATAAAAACACTACTGGGAAACTAATCACATAAAGTATTTTGACATTGATCAATACAAGTCCTTTGTCTCTCAATGTGATCCATTCATGACTGCACGGCATATTCGCAAAGTCCATCCAGACGGAAAAACATCTGCGAGTCTCTCTCACATAGTACGTCTTTGTCACCTGACCCAATGGTGTGACAGTCACGGCAAAATGAACCAGATTATGAGCCAGAACCTTCTGGGTTTCCAGTAAAACTCGCAGGCATTTGTTGTTCTTCATCTTTCCCAGCCAGCTCTGGAGAAAGTGCCAGTATTCTCGTCTGTCAATCATCCAGTCAGATTTTTGATACCACTCTCCTCAAGGGTTACAGAAACAAGATGGAGAATTTCCAACAACCTTTAGCAGACGTAATGGAGAAGACAGTAGTTGAGAGACTAGTTTTCCCTGAGGATGTTAGGTCAATTTCTGTTGCAATGAGCGAAATTGTGATATTAACCTCACTGAATAAAACATTTGTGTCGACCTTAGTACAAATGACAACAAAATATGTTGGCTAACAAAATATTTCTGGCTATCTCAGGGGTCTTCTAAAAATATCAAATCCAGCCATCATACTGTAACAACATCTTTTTCATTTTGGCCCTCAGCAACTAAAGATACCGTAAAATGTGTTTAAATGTGTGTAAAAAGTGTGTGTAAAAGACATTTCAAATGCCCAACCTTCACGAAATATAAACTGCCATTACTGTAAAAATGATTAATATCCTACTCTTAAATGAGGACACAAAGTGGCACATGGTCAAAATTTTAACTTAAATCTCATTTAGAACACAAAACCCATCTGATCAGTGCTAAAAACTGAGGTCTACTTTAGCCAAAGATCCAAGAATATTCAACTAAAAACCTGCCTGACATATCTATTAACCAAGAGAGCTATCCAGGGAAGTTTAAAGCACACATTGAATGATTCACTATATTAAAGAATAACATTATTTCTGTTGTGATATGTTGTGATCCTGCTGAGTATTATTTGTCTGGGAAACCACAAAAACCTCCACATGCAGACAACACAGTTGAAAACATGCAGAAACGGTCAAGAAATCACTAGGACATTGATAAAATAAACTGTTAAACTGGCAGATGAAGTTCAGAGGGACATTAAAGGGCAATATACAGACTCACTGACATTTTTGTTTGCCATTTTCACTTGAGATAAGTCACATTTGTCCAAATTATACTAAAATGTATCAAATTTTACCGTTCATATCCCAAGAAATCCCATGCATTTCTTCCCCTCACACATTCCGTATTTAACATGCATGTCATACCATGACATCTGTATTCCTTTTAGATTAAAATCAGTTTGACATTTAATCAGTGTGAACGATCACCAAAGTCAATCCACTTTGCCAGAAATGTCATTTTACTGTGTGAGGATGACAGGAATCTGATTCAGATACAGGCCGACTTCACATCGCTAGTCATCACACACGGCGTCCAAATGGATTCTGACTGCAACGTTCCACACAGGTTGGGCAACACTTCACATGCATGTGTTTTCATTGGGTTAACATGGCTTAACATCGAAAAGAAGAACTATGAGTGATGATCTGTGGGGAGACTGGATCTTGTTAGAAACTGGGCTGTAAACAACCAGAGCGATGATGGATGAATCGTGTGTGTGTGTGTGTGTGTGTGTGTGTGTGACTGCCTTTGTTATTGCTGTTTTTTCTTTTTAAATCACAGCTTTCATAAATTCTGACATTCCAAGAAGCGTCTCTTCTGCGCTCCGTTGTGAATTAAGACATCTGGCGGATTATCATACATAACCGTTCCGCAAAACTTGGTCCGTATTCCCACTAAACTGGTTCACTGTTGGACCATCTTCTGCTTTATGGTCCAACAGTGGAGATCACAGACTGTAGGACACTCTGAGAACTCTGGGGCCTACTAACAAGTGAAGAGTAGATGTTACTGAAGCATTAAGCAAGCACATTCTCACGAGGTTTGACTTCAAGGGGCAATTGTGGGTAGACAAGTACATATCAAGGCAGTTAATAATGAAAGGGCACACAAAATAATTCCACTGGGGCAATACAGAGAATGAAACCTCTTCTTCATTCAGTCAGAGAAATGTCAACAATTGACATGAGACAAACAATAGGTGTAGTGGGTCAAAGGAAACAGGTCTGTTTTGCGTGAGCTCATTTCCTGTCAGAACCAGCTGTGAAATGTCCCAGTTTGCTGAGGTAAACTTCTCACTGAGTTATATTGCAGTAGATGATTGTGTTCCTGTGAACTGATTTCCAGGCGACACATTTACTAACACACTGTATACCCTGACAACACCTGGTAGACATTTTTATCCAAAGCCACTATCAATGCGTAAATATAAATGTGAGATGAGTCTCAGTCTAGGATGCACAGATGTAGCTTCTTTAAAAATGTAATCCCCGCTCAGGACCTCCACCTTCCTCAAAATATTGAAGCCTCCATTTATTTATCTGTATAATTAGGGACACGTGCAAAAATCACAGAATAAATCTGCCCCTTCCTGACAGCTCTACTCCCTTTAGGGTGTCCCACCAAAGCTCTCGATATGATCAAAAGAAATACCCTACCTCTCTGTGGAAGCAAGTTCCAATAGTTGGTCCCTCAGAAAAGGTCAGGGTCAACAGGCCTCAGATGAAGCCAGTATCTGCTAGCATATGGAAGATGTTTACATTAATATTGTGCAGCTCTGATGTTATCACATGCGTTCTGTGGATCGTACGCTCCCATGAGAGAAGATCTAGAACCAGGGACAGATTTTCATGGAAGTAGTTTAGACAGGACAACTTATGTGGGGTCCAGCCTAGACACATATTCTTCAAGGAGCACCGAGGAGTTCTCTCTTTGAAGCAAAATAAGTCCTGGGGAATGGGTATAAGCATTTTGGAGACACAACAAAGCATTGCTTTTAAAGTATGACTTTAATTACAACAACGTAGCTCCAGTGCATCTATAGGACTTTAAACAGAAACATATCTATGTCCTTGTAACCAGACAAAATCCAACAAAAGTTAGACTGACTGAAAAAAATAACTCTGAGATACTGGTTCAACTCTGACCAACTGTTACACTGAAAACTCACTTAAATTAAATATATTGAAATAATAAATCAATCACCAAAGCAACAATGTTATAAAGTTCTGGTTCTCATGATGGTACCGCCAGTAACAGTCCGATAAGATACCAGATGGATTGCATAAACAGATTCAAACAATTTCCCTTGTGATCAGTTGTTAAGATAACTTGAAAGCCTTTATATGTAGCCCATACGGACAAAACCTGCTTTATGTCTTATCACCCAGTAATACAGTAAAGTCAAATACCCCCATTTAAGTAAATGCACACACTGTACAGTACATGTGTTAAGTCTGCTTTTAATGGAGACTGATAAATCTTAGCAGGCCCTTGTGGAAGATACACACAGCAGTTAGTATTTTAAGTAAAGTTAACCAGAGTGTCGTTTTAATGACATGATGAGGAATAATTTAACCATTCTATGTCCCAATTCTATGCTAGCTACGTCGCTAGGGCTTCTGGGTCCTGGTTTGCAGACCGATGTGATGTCTTTGATTCTACACATCTGGTAAAGCTGTTTGGCGGTTTAAGGCTGTCCGCATGCACTCTTTAAAATGAGCAACCACTGCTGACAGGCTACAGGGGCCACTGCTACCCTAACAGCCCCCCACAACTCTGTTCTTCTAAGACTGTTCATCAGGGCTCATGTATGTGACAATTAATGTTTTAGTGGGGGTTGTGTGTGGATGAGCGAGAGAGAGAGAGCGAGAGAGAGAACAAGAGAGAGAATGAGAGAGAGTGAGAGAATAGGTTGTGTAAATAGCTTGTGCCCATGCAAAGGTTTCTTCACAATGCAAAGCTGTTGTAGATGGTTGCCAGTGGGTTACTTTGCTGTTCCAAAGGTGTTGCTAAGGTGTTTTGACTGGTTGCTAGGTAGTTGCTGGCTCAAGCCTTCAGAACGAATCCCTGTTTTCCTAGTGCGTGCCTAAACGCCTCAGGCCTATAATTTAATGCAAGCCAAACTGAGTTTTTACAGCTTTATAATCCACCAAATAAAAACGATGCTTTAGCTTTTAGCTTTTCCTTAACAAGCTGCTCAATTTGAGGAATTATTTGTGCCAAAGTTAAACATTTAGCATAGCCTTAGCGTTCAATCAACTAATAACAAATGGAAACAAATAGACCCACATCAGACATGACATTAAGACAAATGAAGAAAAACAGAGTAAATCACAAAGTAAAGCTGAGCTGAAGGGAGGACGGTGGTCCGTTACGCCATCGCTCTCTTCTCTACGGTGATGAATCAGGGCGGATTAGTCAGATCACGAGAGCTCGTAAATTATGACAAGAGGAATGTCTGTGCCTGCCAACCTCTTAGCTCTCGAACCTCAGCCCTGCTCAAGCCATCACTGGCCTGTGGTCTCAACTCCTCTTTGATTCATCCTCCTCTTTCCCCTCACACGTTTTTTTATCCTCCTTTTTGCCCATTCAAAATCAAAGGAAAACGATCACAGAATGAAAGATGTTGCGGTTTCCCGTACGGCTAAACGTTTCAGCTTGATGGCGTTTATAATGGTCGCACATCATGTAGTTACTGATGCTAGTAATTAGCTTTGTGAGGATACATTCCACTGTTATTGTAGCCCAAAACGTGCATTACAACTGTCAGCTAAAGCTAACATGTGGTAAAGTCAACGTTCCCCTTGTTTTTAAGAAGTATGGGATTACGACTGTTTTGGTTAAAGCTAAATATAATATGGCGCACCATCGCCTAGCAAAATGAAACAACGCTATTGTGCGAAAGGTCAAACTAAACAGTTTTATGACAGAACGGTAACATTAGTCATTCATCACTCCCTGAACCCTAAAATGGCTGCCTTGACCTCTCTTCTCCTGTGAGAGATGCAGGTCAAACAGGCAGAGGATGTCTGGTGACCCTCCCGCCAGCGACTGAGGGGGTCGCTAAGAGACTCGCTAATGAGTTTCACAGCAAGTCTGTTTGAGTATTCGGAGCAGTTTTGTTCATTTGGGAAAAAGGAAAAAGTTTCCTCGATAATGGCAAAAGTGATACATAGTTCATAACAGTACAGATGTTTCACGCAGTGTAGTGTATCCAAATAACTAAATGAATTAAATCACATTACCAAAATGAAATTATTTGCAAAACAAATTATAAGGAAGTGCCTATACATCATATCTTTTAATAGATGATGACACTGTGGTCCAGTCTTAATGCGGATACGGAGTGTTGCCGAGCCAACCAACTGTCAGCGCTGAGTGAAGACACCTTCATAAGCCAAAAAGATATATTTTTGCTGAGCTACAGCATCAATATGTATGTTTCTCCAAGACACAAACACACATACAGTACAAGAATTGAAGCATTACATTCCATTGGAATTCCAACCATTTCCCAATGGAATGGGAAATTTCTCAATCACATCCGATGGATCACAGCCACTACAATGAAGACAAAGTCATTACCAAAGTCAAACAAACAACCAGTCACTCCACAACTCAATCGGCCAAAGAGTTCAACTACACAATACATAACCTTAAATAAGTGTTTGTGAAACTAAACCACAGAAACTAAACGGTCGTCATATAATACAGAATTAAAGCATAATTTTTCATAGCAAATCTAAATTAATTCAAAATAACTAACTATAAAATAATCTGATCACTTTCAAAACCTACTTTGTTACTAACCAAAACACTCTGACAAGTACAATAGTTCAACCATGACTTTTTAAGATAACACCCTGGTTAGAAGTTCTTTGAAGTTCCCTGGAGAACATGACATTATATCAACCTGAAGTTGCTACAGTCATAATTCAGCCCAACACACGCTGTGGGTGTTTTCAACACAGAGTTTAGAGTGAATTACAGACATATCTGATCCATGGCTTTCCAAACAGCAGAAGAACGAGACGGTCAAAGGACAAGACCGCCATACCTAAAAAACTCCTTGTCCCTTCAACTCACTCTGCCATGAATCATGTTTACTCCAAGATACGTCTTACAGCAGACCTGGTTCCTAACATACTATAAATATTACCTTTATATCTTTGTTCATTTCTCTTTTTGCTGTAGGATTTATTCCCTCGGTAGGGGTTTGTTCTCCAAACGCTGTTGTTATTAAACCGCTTTCATAAGACTTTAAATGCTAAGAAAGCCTGAATTAATTAATCCAGCTAAAAATTAAACTGAAGCTCAGACGATCCTTCTGTTGTACATCTGTACGCTGTTGGGATGGAAAAATTTTCTACAACAGTCTTTAAACATTACAGCTGTTCGTACTGAATTACCCTGGCTAGATCATTTCCTGTTTTCTGCAGCACAGGTCTCATGTTTTCTATCAAAATATGTCTTTACTCAGCTGTGTCTGACCTGAGGTGTCCCCCACAAGCATAATTATCATTTAGTTTGTTTATTTGTCAACTCATTATAACAATCTGTTCTGTGATTGGACGCTTTCTTTAAACCTGCTTGGATTCACTTCCACATCCAGATGACGTTAACTTCATAACGGCTTTAAATAGTTACAGTGGGTAGTTAGTGGGAGTAAATGGTTTGCGGTTAATAAAAAGCCGCATTTTTATAAAGAAACTAGGTTGTGACTTGAAGAATCAAGAATGAAGAATCTAGCTTAACCAGCAAGACTTCACTAGTCAACCCATCCTCAAAAGCTTCTCCACATCCACCAGCCTCAAACTGGTTTAGGCTGGTCTCCTCAGCCAGGAAACCCTGACTAGACATTAGGGGTAAATGTTTCAGGAAGTCCCACCTCTACACACAGCACTGAGCAAATACCCCACAGATCAAAGTGTGTGTGTGTACATACCCCATAAGTCTTTTTGTAGGACACTGAACAGCACTACAGAGCCACACTAGGTCCATTAGAGCTCATCAGGAGATTGCGTTCACGGAGCGCAATTACAAACACAACAACCTTCCTGAAGTCCTGCCAACAACATCTGAGCACCACGTTTCCACAGGACGGTTGACCTGCCTCAGAAATGGATTCCAAATTAATTGCAGAATCTCTAATTCAATTTAGTACGGCTGAGCGAGAACGTTTATTTTGTCTTCCAGACTATCAGAACTAAGGCTCCGCGTTTAGCAAGCGCAGCAATCCGACAAAAATACGTTAAAAGGGCTGCCAACATTCCAGCATATGGTACAATTGCGCAGAACAGACGGATTAATGAACGGAACGTTTACGGTAAATTGGTGGAGAAAGTGAGTGTGGAAAACCCGTCCAACTACTAAAGAGACACAAACAAAAGACAAATCCTTGTTTATTTTAGCATTTCTGTGGAGTTATGTTAAGTGCATCAGATAGTCCCTCTTGACTGCTAGTTTTAGTGCCAAACCACTAGAAATTTAAAGATGGAGAGTGAGAGAATGTGAGAGAGAGAAAGAAAGAAAGAAAGAGAGTGTCAAAAGTCTTCTGCCAGTTATTTGCTGGAAATTACAGATCTTAGCTTATGGTGCAGGCCAAGCATGTTATTCAGTTTTAAATGCTACCATTGTGGCACCATGTCCTAATTTAACACTTTTTTTGGGACAAAAAGGGGCTTAAAAGTCCCAAAATTTCAGCACTTTCTCCAGGCCTTCCGTAATGAAAAATACAAGCCCCACAGGAGAGTCCCCACAGTGCTGCTTTATCCCTGCATATAAAACCTGGCTGTGACTGAAAGCTCTTAAAGTTTAACAGCCCGGTATTAACCCTGGTGCTCTTAAGACCCTGATGCACAGAAGGGGACACGCTGCCATAAACACTCTGCTGTGCCACTTTCATTCACACACATCACATCGTGACATTACAGTCATAGAGTTTTCACTCTGTCTCACTTTCCGCTCTGTTGCATTACAGGGACGCAGCACACTGTCTATTTCTGTCTGTGAAAGATTGCATTCTGTAATTATCATAAACATTTCCTTCCTAAGCGATATTTTTATGCATAATAGAAGGCTAGCGTGAGTATTTGTGTATTGTATGGATGTTTGTATGTATGGTTGGAGTCTGAATTTATAACCCTTACACCCTTGAGGTCAAAGGTCTGTCTGCACAAGACTTCTAAGGACTTCATTTAAGT
>JBAJNP010001904.1:0-54228 GCA_036877545.1 Yasuhikotakia modesta | reverse complement strand
AAAGTTGCAAGTGAACGTTAACCCAAGCTAGTATATAATAGCTAACATATAGCTGATATTATGTAACCTTTTATATAGGAGCAAATTTACATAGAAAACTTGTGGTTCTTTATTTGTTATGTGAATAATGCCTCCAGTAATCTCACCTGTGCTTTCTCTCTCTCTCTCTCTCTCTCTCTCTCTCTCTTTCTCTCTGTGTGTGCGTGTGTTTGTGTGTACAGTGTATGTATATATTTAGAAATGTTTTCTCCTAACTTTACAATAATGCTTTATGTTTTGTAATATATGATACAGTATGTTTTAAAAAGCATGTTAACAATTGTCTTGTGTCTTTTATTTTTGAACTACTCTGAGCTAATGTATACCCATATTTTGCTTGTGCAGGCTGGTGCAGTAGTCACTGGTCTGGTGTGTGTATGGTTATGCTTCTTTGCATGTGTGTAGTTTCAGCAGAGGCACCCACCCTCATTTTGATTCTGGCCAGGGGCTAGCGTCCCACCCCCTTGGCCCCGCCAGGCCAGAATTCCTCCACGGGTGTGTGTGTGCGAGCCACGCTGGGATTGCTTCAGACAAAGGTGGCACACTTGCCAACCGCATCCTTATCCCACCTAAAGCGACACATTTGTTCCCCTTCCTCTGCGAAGCGTCGACGGTCCACCCGGGCCCGCGTCGGCCCCGGTGCTGGAGTGGCCCCTGAGGAGACTGGAGAGTGAATAAAGAAAACATTCTTCATGCTTTTTGTGTCAAACGCCTTTTCCAAGCATATTGTGGGCTTCAGAAACAGAAGGTGAGGTTTGTGAGAATCTGCACACACGCTCATTTGAAATGCTTGGTTTAGCGGAGCTCGTTGTTACAACCTGATTCTTCTCCTATTTTTTCCCTTCATCTCCCTTTAAAAATCTGCAAATCCATTTGCTAAACAGCTGCACCTCTGTACCGAACAGATAACGGCGAGGACCGGCCCGTCTCTGCAGCGAGTCGAGGCTGATAGGCCCAAATCTCTGGCCCTTTTTTTGAAAATGCTAATGATGAAGGGACGCGTCCCAAGCCAAGAGCGCTCTGTAAGCGCTTGTAGATCTGTCAATTGCTATTTTGACAGATATTTGCTTGTAAGTACACACAACACTTGTTCTCCGTGTCTTATCTGCGGCGCTGCAGAACACTGACCTACATTGCATCAAGCACAATATGATGCGCAAACCCGCCCAGCTCGATACCATTTTTCATTTTCACCTTAAAACGCGCGCGGAGCTCAATGAAACGGCTGAAAATCCAATAAACAGAAGGTATTCTTTCCCAAATAAGAAGTGTGTCGTTTTAAAAGGAGGAACGTCTCATCTGAAAGCTTTTCAGTGTCTCTTCAAGGGTTTGTGCGGCAACACCGCTGCTGTCTGTGAGGGGTAAACATTGAGTCTCGCATGCTCACTTTAAAGTCGCCATGAAATCAAAATATATTCTTCCTGTTTTTTATGGAGAACTGTGGTGTTTATTATAAATGATTTATCCATGCATGACAATATTTTTTTCATTCATATGCACTTGTAATCTTTAAACAAAATCTGAAAATTTACAATCCCTTTAGGATGCCAGACTTTCTCTGATATGTCAGTCTGACAGCTTGGGCGGAGCCAGAGCTAACCACTCCCCTTCAACGGTGAGTCTCCTGCACACTTTTCTAGAGCCAATCAGTTTTCAGTGGAAAAAACAGACCATGCCTCTTTTTTCTTTGAATTTACTTTGTTACCTGAGAACAATCAGTTGCTATTAAGATTCATGCTTGTAAATGTGTTTCAGGTATTAAGGGCTCTTTTGTCTCCCATTGAGCCTTTTTTACGATGTGTGCATTTTGACCAACCAACAGTTTTGCTTCAATAACGTTTTTTCCCCACAAACTTTGTGTCATTAGTTACCAATGAGACAACAGTGTCAACTTCAGGTGAAACATGATAATATAATGTGTGAGAAAAACAAAACAAATGAAAATTAATATCAGTTGTGAACAGAATACTTGTATTTTGCAGATTGTGTGAAAACAAGAAGGCTAAATAATAACACTTGGCCTCTGTGGGCTTTGTTTGTTTTTAGCAGTTTCGTTTAATACCGCTATGAAATCTGTGCTGTTGTAGGATGAGATTCATTCTTCGCTATTAAATATATGATCTAAACAAGATTTCTCTCAGCCACAGTTTCGTCGTGAAAATCAATGGACAGCTTAGCGGGAGCACCGCTTACGGCGCAATCAACTCATCTGTCCGTCTTTCTTTCAAACGAGGCACAGGGAGTCTTTTAACGATTCTCTCGTTTTTAACCAAGGAACGAGGGAAAAAATAGTTCGCTGCAAACATCCAGCCATGTACGGTAAAGAAAAACCAGACTCTACCCTTCAACAATGAGGTTTCAGGAGAGTAAACGTTTTGTTCCCTCACACAGCTCGATGCCAATCAGCGATTAATGAGGTGTAGTTGAAAAGCAGCGATTGAGGGAAGTTAAGCTGAGCTGAATTAAGAAGTAATATCATCCCTCACGCAGGTGCTCGCCGAACGAATAACCGCTTTAATTACTGTTATTCAATCACTCTCTCTTTTTCGTCCTCCACCCCCCTTTCTCTCCCTTCATCTCTGCTATGGCATTATCATTTTTTTCTTGTCAATTCACGAACGCCTCTCGCAAGACAAACGTGCCGGCGGTGCCCGGCCATATGTGACCTAAAAACACTTCTTGAGCGAGTGTGCATTGTTTAGAGCGCTGAGGAAATGCAGCGGGGCTCTGCACCTACAGAAATCCTCAAACTCGGTGAGCTGTTATCTTGGTTTGGCGTTATCTGGCAGGGAAACGCGAGTTGCCCTTTGATGGGCGCATCTGCACGTGATGCGAGCTCACCATGCAGAGGGTGGAGGCGGGCGGGAGAAACGAACACCTGCTACTGTATTCAGCTCCACAATGGGGATCATTTAGTTTAAGACACGTTTGTTCAGCCGGGGGCACGAGGGGGGGGGGGCAGCCTCCAACAGGTTGAACAAACCTGGACGCTATCAGTGGTTGAATATGAAGTCAGAGGGCGATGAGAACTTTATAATATCTGTCTGTCTGTGTTTGTGTTTTTATCTGTCTGTTTGTATAGGTGCATGGAGGTATGCAAATACATAGTCTGACAGACATCCTATCACAGAATTCTGACCGAATGCAATGATTGGACGAACCATTCATGACCCCACGTCTTCCATTCCAAAAGGTATAAATGTATTCATGGCAGTGATTGCTACTGAAAGAACATTTTAACTAGCATAACAATAAACGTTTCTGAAAACCCTCTTTAACACTAACTAAACGTTCTTCAGTGGCTGTGGAGGGATCTGTCTCTCAGTAAGCGAACACTGACAGGCCGTGTTCCCGCGGGACAGCTGACAGAGATGTTATTACACGGCAGAGGAGCTTTGTTGACACTTTCAGCTCCTGTTATATAATATCTGAGCATGTTAAGTGTTACAGGCAACATATTCAATATATGCTGAGGATTTCTGTGTGATATGTCAGTCAAACCTTTGGGGAGATTTAACTCTCTCTCTCTTTATGTCTCTCTCTCTCTTTATGGCTCTCCCTCTCTCTTTATGTCTCTCTCTCTCTTTATGGCTCTCCCTCTCTTTCTCTCTCTCTCTCTCTGAGATATACAGTGGGGTCCAAAGATCTGATACAGAATTATTTGTAAAACAATTTAAAATTAAATTTTAAAAAGTATGTTTATTTGTTCGTTTTTTACAGCATGCACTTAATGTTTGAGTGATTTTTGACATTTCATTTTTTAAGATTTAAATTTTGTGTGCAGGGTTTAAATGAAGGACATTTTTAATACTTTGGACTCCACTGTATGTATTGTATTAATGCCACCGCATTACACTGTGCTGTTGCAGAACTTCTCTTAAAACTCTTTATTAAACTCTAATAAACTCTTCTGAGCTGTTTCTTAAGTCACTTTCAGTTCCACAAGTCAGTTCCACTTACATCACAGGTGTCTTAGCAGAGAAACCTCATCCGACTTTTGCATCATCACATTAACATCCCAAACAATGTAACCGTAACTATTGCTCTGTCTTTAAACCAAATGCTGTGGGGTTTGATGCTTGTTTAGATATTGTTTGTACTTCATGCAGTAACATTCAGACAGTTTTATTGTGACTTAAGTGACTTAAGTCCACAGATACCTTCAGGATCACTAAGCAGATACTGTGTTGTGGTGTCCTCCTGCATCTACTGACAGTGGTGTCCTCCTGCATCTACTGACAGCTCTTTGCCTCTAACTGTGATTCGTTCACCCATCAGGAATTGCCGTAACGTGCTCTTCGTCTCCAGGGCCAAGCTGAGACAAAGCTATCTGCAGTGACTCTCTGGTCTGCCAATTTTCTCTTAACCCCACAACCTCAAATGAGGTCTTAATTTACTTGCGCTCAAACTATGCCGAGTGTGATGTATGCAAACACACCCCCACACACACTCCTATATAGACATGATCTGTGCACAAAGCCCTTCCATATTCCATGTCACTGCCTCTCCCTTTTGTTTGCCTGTCTTCTCAGAGACGTTTGCATTCTGAAAGGACCTTTGTTTTTGCTGTTGTCTTCTGGAAATACAGAGTAGCAATTTGTTCATCTCACTCTTTTCTTGTTTTCTGCTAGCGTGCGTTTTTGCAGCAAGCGTTTTTCCGTTTTACCCCGTAAATCTCTTTTGTCTAACAAGATTAAATGATTTTGAAAGCAAAAAAAGAGAAACGTACGATAATTTAAGTCAGAATATGAGCTGCTGAAGTTTGTAACGCAGCTGAAGGCTTTGTGCCGGTACTGAAACAAAGAACTAGGCAATAATTAGTGCTGCTTTATATTTTAGTAACTTAGTAAATTTATAGATTTTAATGCTGTTAAGATGATTGTGATGTTATGTGACAACAGTGTGGAAGCTTAAAATGTTGATCACTGCAGTACATATTATATACTAGATTAAAACAAAAATAAGTTTTATTTAAAATGTTTCTTAAATATTTAAACACCCACTTTTTATTGTTTGGTTAAAAATGTTGTTCAAATGCTAATGTTTTTAAAACACAACACTAACAATTTAAGAATAATATTTCGGATGCATGTTTTTTGTACTTTATATATACTGCCTGAACATTTTTGACAACTTTGACCGTACGTTTAGGGAACGTTAGCCAACGTTGTGAGAACATTCTGTGTTGGCTGGGCTAATGTATTCCTAAAGTCGCTTTGAATTAAAGTGTTTGCTTGGATGTGATTTTTTCATTCTGTTGGTTAGCCGTTGACATGCTCTTTGGTCTCAGAACCTGCAGGCCACGTGTTCGGTACGTGTGCAGTAATTTACACCTGTGCAGCATTTGAATAATGAAGTGCGCGGATAACGGCTAAACGCATTCCTAACTGTCTGCGGATACGCATCTCACTGCATCTTATTCCCACATTGTTTCTGTTGAGCATTATGATTAAAATGGTGTAATGGCTCCATTGGAGCCCATTGGTTTCTCAGCAGTGGGTTTTATAGATCTGTGAACTCCTTGCTAACTGTAACACCGTCTTACTGTGATGGACAGGTGGGTGTCGTTGCCGTATGTTCTAACAGCCGAGAGTCGACTATCATTTTGTTGAACGAGCACTCTGCGTCTCTGATGAGATGAGATTGAGAAACCCAGGGAGAGGGAAAGAGAAATTTTAGAGGAACTTATTGACAAAGGGAATAACATCATTTAATCAAGTTAGGTGGCATTTGTTTACCTAGCCCACTCTCTGAGGCCGGTTAAACGAAGTGTATTAGTGTATTAAATGAAGAAACAATCATGTCTCGGCGGAGAAAAAAAATACGCCACCGTACATTTGAAACCAGCATCAAAGTTTATCAGCTTGGCATGAAATCTCTGGGAATACACCGGTGGATTAGTTAGTATGGCTTGAGTTTTTGATAGCCGATTGGTTGTCATTTGCTGTGCAATTTTATTGGTGTTAAAATACTTTCTCCTGTCCCAGTTTAATATTCAAAGCCATTTGTAGGTTTATTTCTGCCAAATGTAAAAACGCTGTGGCACTTTCAACCTGTTCAGTTTGATTTCAGGAAGCTGAGAAGCTTCACACATTAGAAGTGACTTGGCTAGTGACCTTTGACACATGACTATTTGTTTTTGTGACGGATGATCTGTCTGAAAGATTTGAGGATGTTAGGATTAGCTTACTAGCATACTGTACTGTTCCCACTATTTGTGCTGTATAGGGTCTATAGTGTATGTATTGTAATTATGGACCCTATGTAAATTGTCAGTATGCGTAATTTATGCATAAATTGCTAAATTTAATGTACAGCAGAGTATCCCATAATGCATTGTGTTTTACTTGATTCTCCATTTCTATTGTTAAGTCTTTTTTATCTTGTTATATCTTGTAATGAAACTGTATTCTGATCTCTACTCAGCTTCTGTAATCGGCCCAATGCAACGGCTCTTCAGACGATACAGGGTAGGCGGGACTTGATTTTACACTTTGAGAAATGATTGGATTTAAAAAAGTGGGCGGACCATGTGCACATGCTTAAAAAAGTGTTTTTTTAATGAGTTGGAAAAAATGGTTTGTGATGTTATCAAAAAACAAAAGAAATTTTAAATGTGCACATTAAAATATTGATGTGGACAAACTGTGACCCCAAATTGTATCTTACAGTGAGTTTAAAAATGTAACAAAATTTTAATGTTGGTCACAGAAAGAGAGCACTTTTCTCAAGCAATATACGTATTTCACAAAGTTTGTTGGGGCTGAAACGTCACACTGTTCAAAATAAAAACACTTTTTTAGTTGTCAAACGCCTAGTTGACCATCTCTACAGTTAATGTGTTGAAAAACACCTGTGTTTACTCTACTAAAATATCTGCTTAAACTGATATCATACCTCCATTTAAAATCACTGTGACACCAGTGGCTTTAAACTCAATAAAACTGGAGTAGTTGCTCGTGAGAAACGGTCCGGCTTCACTTATTTGCAGATGGCACTTGATTTTGTTTGCTGAATGTTCAGACATTTTTAATGTGGTCTAAATACTTTTAAGGGCCTCTGTATGTGTGATGTGTTTAGCGGCATGTTGGAAACTCAACATTTTCATGTCTTGCATAATTTAAAGCTTTCTGGCTATAGACGCAGTCATTAGAATCAGATGTGCTGTGGTTGATACGCATGAGTGACCCGCTGTAGCTCCCAATGGCCTCATGTTCAAAGGTCTGCGGCGGTGACCAAAGCTGGAATGATTTCACCTCCGTGACAGTCGTGGTTGGAATGACAGGAAAGTGGGATAGAGAAAGTTTAGCCCCCCTTTACTGTACGAGAGAATGGCAGAACCAATAATGAGTTCCAAATGTTTACAGTGACGTTCTCAGGGGACAGCCCGCACTAAATAAATTCATACGTTTGGAAGACGCGTCTGCAATAGACCGCTCGCGATTTACAAAACTGAATTTTAAAACGTGGACCCATATGTTAATGCAAGTTTAAAGGCGCAAGATTTGTTTGAAGAGAAAGACGCATGGTAATCTGAGAATGAAGGACTCAGTTTGTCGAGCCGCGTGGAATGAGGGAACGCTTAGGAGAACACGGCGCTTTCGCAAACTCAAAGTACAGCATCGATTGCAAATTGTGCGCGGCTCCGTTAATTAGCGCTTTGCCCGTTACAGTGGCCGGGGACGAAAATGAGTCCGTGTCAGATTACACCACCTCATTCATAAAAAAAGTTAAATATGTCTTAGGTGGATTTGTTTTCACTTCATTTTCTAGACGTTTCTGTACATGTACAGTGTTGTACTGTTTTGTTTAACAAGATTTTGCCCTGTTCTCATGTGCTGTGCATGGCACAGTTAAATTCACAGCCGACCCAATAAACTGTTCAAACCAAAGAATCTACTGTGGCTTTGGGAAATAAAATTTTCAATTTGCACGTCCTTCAGAGGGCTGTTTCAAGCAGTGCCTGTACACCTTCTGAGACATTAGGTGATGTTTTTCCAAGCAGATCTTTCGAATTACGATCGTTTTGGTATTAGATTTAGAAGAGTAGAAAAAAGGAATAAATCCTCTGATGTTACAGTTAAACTGTAACAAGACAATGAAGTGATTTTCAGCTTTATAAACTTCATTTAGTTTTTATTATGTGTTTACATCAAAGGTCTGTCTGCCGTGTTTTACCCAGAATGAAAAGAAGTGTTTTAAAGCCCCTTATTATTGCATGTTTGGGGTCCCCCCAGCTGTCTGTTCAGTTAGTAATCATCTTTGGTGACTTGAGACCCCTGCCATAGAACTGGATTGATTCCCTTACAGTGTTTTGAGGCTGTAGTGCAGAATTTGATGGTATATCTTGTGTGAAAAGTGCAGGTCTATAAAATGTTCATCCAATCACTGCATTTGCTCTGAATGTCATTCTTGCCTGTCAAATCATGTATGTGTTCATGTGTGGCTTTAAGGGGGCGTGGCTTTAAAGACCCACTGAAGGGTGGTCTTATGCTAACTACCACTAGCCCCCCAAATTGTCCATCCCACTTTAAAGGTAAATTGCTCACATTTGTCAACCTCATAAAATGGCAACTGTACATAAAGTTTAAAATTTTCCCTGAAATGAACTTTCTGTCATTATTAACTCTTCATCTTGTTCTGTTTTAGTTTGTATTTTGTTTCTTTTGGGAAGATGTTGAGAAGATCTGACCTGAATGCAAGATTTGACCTTTGACCACAGATGACATCTGGAGTGGTTGTAGTTTAAGGTTAGTTTCACAGTTCTTTGACTTAGATCAAACAGACTAACTCTACTGTAAACCAATATCAGTTATCAGTTTGCATGATATCATTTTAACCAATCAGTCATCAAGCTTTTTGATGTCATAACCTGACTTGAGCATTTAATTAGATCTCATTCATTCATTCATTCATTCATTCATTCATTCATTTATTCATTCATGTACTCATGAGTCAAACATCTTGGAGGGCTCTTCTAGGTTTGCTGTTTGTTTCCCATAATTCTCAAAAAAACTACTTGATCATTTTTCTTAAAATATCTGCAGTTTTAAGTTAAGTGGTTGAGCGGTTAAATACAGTCATGCATTCATGTTGCATCATAAAAGTGTGTGTGCAACGTGAAATATTAGTATTAAATATTACAGCTGTAGCCGATTAATTTAATTAATGTTTAATTGCGGTTCATTTGGCAATTCTGTAACCCATTTTTACATTTAATGTTGACAGTAAATATTTAGTTCTAAAACAACATCAAAACCCAAAACAAAGAGTAAACGGTAACCTTGAACAAACCTGAGTTTATCATCAAGTTTGTGATCATTTTCTGAAGATGAATCTCTTTTTTCCTAACACATTTTTAGAAGGTAATACTTCATTTTTTAGACATCGAGGCTCTTGACAAACGCGTCTTGTCTCCGAGTCCTTGCATTGTTTCACGAAAACGTGTGAAGATCAGTCGCAGTATCTCCTGAAAGCCGTCCTCAAAATCACTCTAAATTCTGTCCTCGCAACATGGCGGAAAACGCTGTTTAAAAAAAACAACATCTATTAGTCTAGTAATTGCACTGTGATTAGCAGATGTGAGTGTTTGGCATGGAACAGGCTTTCCTGGAGTTTGGAAGACGTTTAGCTTACTGCTGCTCCCTGATACAATACAGCGGCAGAGATGGCCATACATCCTTCATGTCTTTCTCTGTGTCTACACCCACCCCCCTGGGCCTCCTCTTCCATCCATCCATTCGCCTCCTCTCTCCTCTCTTCTGCCTGTCTGGATCTCACCCAGCTGGCTTCATTAGGCTCCTCACCAGCCCAGATCTGCGGTTTTGTCTGTTGCACATTTTTTGACTGTTTTATCTTAAGCGCTGTCCGTCCTGGAAGCTCATAAATATTTCTCTGGCATTTCTGCATCTGCTCAGACTGGCTGCTAATGAAACAATTCGTGTGGCCATTGTACATTTGTTTTTTAATTAATCTTTGTGTCTTGCGTTTATTTTTTTCTTGGAGGCCCGGCATTGTGATCATTTGGAAAGGCACGGGGTGGAAAAAGCAGGAATTGGGGTGTTTTTCCTGGGATGGGATTTTTAAATCCTATCTGCGTTTGCTTTCGTTTCTATCCGTGTGTTGGATGTGACACAAATGCTGAGATGATGGAATATTTCAAAGTAATATTGCTTATAAACAAACAACAGATTAGTCTGTGGTAAAAGAATCACTCCTGTTATGCAAAAGCCTTTGAACTCGAATATGTTTGTGTTATAATTTAAGGATTCATTTCTAAAGGGTTTAGGAAATATGCTCTGGTTAAGATCAAAACCAGTTATAACTCAACTATTTACCCCATTAACAGGTTGTAAATGGAGAGCTAAAGTTATCTTGCATGAGTTCATCTTGTCGTTCTTCTAACCTTCTGATGGTTTGACATTAACACACACATTTCTTTTTATCCAACAGGAAGGAACGTCTGAGTGAGTATTTCAGAACATCACAGAATTAATACAATTTCACTGACAAACTAGTTACAAATTAATTGTTAAAATATTTAGTTGCAATTGTAATAAAAACTATTATGGTCTCATATGGTCTAATGTGATATTGTCTTTTTTCAGGTTGTGTTTGTGTGTGTTTGTGTGTCTGTAGAGCACTGTGTAAACATTTTAGGCCACCATCAGCTTTGTAGTTTTATCAAAGTTTGATAAAACAACATAGATCAAATGATCATCAATATTTATTTTAAGGTCTCCTCTTTACTAAGATTCAAACAGAAAATACAGGAAATATGTACTCAAAATAAACAGTTTTAAAAATGGCTTCTTTAGGCACAAGTCAGTATTTATTGTGAACTCTCTTGGCACTAAAGCACATCTGAAACTCATCTGACTGTCCTAAAGTCTTCAGATTAGAATAAGTGTTTTACATTTATTAGTTTTATTTAGGTGTAACACAGACAGACTCCTGCTATTGTTCAAGCGTAAGGGGAGTCATGCTAAATACGGATTTGTTTTCTTTCTGTTTTTAACACTACATATAAATTTCCTGTATTTACTGTAAGTAAAGAGATAAAGACAAATTTATCATTATTATTAG
This sequence comes from Yasuhikotakia modesta, assembly GCA_036877545.1. Taxonomy (NCBI): domain Eukaryota; kingdom Metazoa; phylum Chordata; class Actinopteri; order Cypriniformes; family Botiidae; genus Yasuhikotakia; species Yasuhikotakia modesta. Next base: position 43,104 of record JBAJNP010001904.1, on the reverse strand, counting down.
ACTGTGGGTATCTGTCAATAGAATAGAATAGAATAGAATAGAAAACCTAGTAGTCATGTCTCCCTCTAGTTATTAACCAGTAGGGCTTTATGGGTACAGATTAGAATGGTGGGCTGGTTGCCGTGGCACCTGACAGTTATGTTGCCTGTGTGTGTACGTGTGTGTAAGTGTGTGTTTGTGCGTGTGTGTGTGTGTACGTGTGTGTAAGTGTGTGTTTGTGCGTGTGTGTAAGTGTGTGTTTGTGCATGTGTGTGTGTACGTGTGTGTGCGGGCGCAGAGAATGGCAGCCAGATGGTGCCGGTGGTCTCAGGAGGGGGAACTGGGGCAGAGTTGCAACTGCTGGCATTCGTAGCCTCATCCTGACCTCCCTTTCTGTGAAAGTCTCGAACCGTGTGTCTGACAACACGCTCTGCGACCTGGGAAGGAAACCACATAGAACAGATAATGCATTTATGCAAGAGATTTCACTGATAACATGCAACACGCATAAAACTGAACAAAACCCCAGCGCAGGGCAACGCAAGATTCTGTAATTTGTGGCGCATTTGCCAGACGTGGCATGAAGCAAAACACTCTGGAAATGTTGTTCTACATCTTCATTTGCTGGATCACTAAAGCAGGCGAGGTGATATAATAATGCGACATGCGCGTGTAAGGTCTTCATGTGCTGCAGCTGCAGCTAGGCCGGGCTTTGATTCCTGCATGAGCTTGCTTTGTGCAATGATCTAATTCGATGAGTTATTTATGCGGTGTCATTATTTATTTATTTGATTATTTTGTAAATTATTTATCTATTGAATTATTAATCCGTCCTCATGACAAGCTGTGAATTATGCATGACTTAATTTGAGATTATTGCATTCAGATACAGCATTGTTGCAGTGTGGATCGCATTCGCGCGTCACACGTGGAAATTAAATCTCCCTCCCAGGCCATTTTGTCTTCATTTAAAACAGAAGCTGAGACAGGTTGCTGCAAGTTATCAAAACACGAGGTGCCGCATTTATCTTAATGCGAGAGACATGCTCTGACCCTGTCTGTGATTTCCACCTGATGTCCACAAATTCTCTTAGCACTGTCTTTGTCTGGTGGCCTCCGGTGTTACCCAAAACATCTCACACTTGCCCTGAGCCCAGTCTTAACATCAGACGTAACTGACATGTTACAAATGATGTTTTCATGTCAAATCATAAAAAACAATGTTTTGCTTTTTGTGGTCTTATGCAGTGTGGCATGTGTTCATCGGAAAAAACAAGGAAATATAGAATATATATATATATATATATACATACATACATACACACACATGTAGATATATAGGTATAGAGATCTTTATAGTTTTTTTTCTTTACATGCCAACCTGACAGTTTACTACAAACACTCAGTTGGCAGATTTAACAGGTTCGTAGTTTACATGCCCTAAATAAAACAACAAACAAGCAAAGCATGGTTTTAAAACAAGTTTGAGATGTTTTATTGGACATGTTACATATTGTTACACCCCCCCTTCATGCATCATTTCCTGTGCAAAAACAGAAATAAGATTGTAGTGCCATTCAGGTGAAACTGCGAAGACTTGTGTGCTGCTTAACCGAAGATTTATCCAAATGTAGAGCGTCTTAAATTATGCCAACATTTGTGTCATTTGTACTGCTTTGCAATTAACCCTGAAAAACCTTTAACCATAATAATAAAATAGAAATGGTTCAAACCTGAAGCAAACAGAACAGCAATTAAACCGACCATATGGGGTTTATAATGTGGGTTGCGTTAAGGGCACCAGGGTCTGAGAAATAAAGGCGACTCTTATTTCGATAACCTAGTTCTCCTCAACAAGTTACATTTATATAATATTGGTATTTCTTTGCTTTTTCTTACCGCGCTACACTATCGATTAGCATTGTGGCAAATTGGATTAAATCAATGCTTTGGTTCTCTAAGGATTCCGGTCTTTTCCTGTTTGCAGTGCTGAAGCGCGGTGTTTACAGTCAGCGTACATCTGTCACTACTCGATGCTTAATTCAAAATCTCTGTGTCTGATTTGAAAGCCCGGCTTCAGATCCAACATCAACACTTAGCTCTCGCTTTAAAACATGCGAGTTTTCCTTACCTATAAAAAGTGCAGGAAACAGTAAAGCAGAGGAGCGTTGTTAAGTGCGCCCTGTCTTCTCACTCTCTCCGTAATGAAGCATTCATTATGATTATTTTATAGGCCTGAAGTTTTTAAAAACTACAAGAATGCATTACTCTGCATAATGAACAGCTGTTGTGGCAACAAGCACATACATTATGCATAAAAAATTATTTCAATTTTGATTGTAGATGCTGATTTATTGAGACAAGTCTAGCTTACTGCCATAATGGAGTTGGGATATGCTTCTGTTGTGTTATTTCCATAATTAATAACAGGAAGCGTGTTATATACATGCTTCGTATTTATATGTCGAATCGCACTTGAGCCGTAATAAACACAGGGTAGCGCCTCAGCCTAAAATCGTAACGTGTCAATTATGCATCAAGTCACCACTACAAAATAATAAATATGTAATCTTCTGTATTTTACGCAAACCTCACGTTTCTTTTAAATGCATCCATGCCACCAAGTGAGACCCAGCTAACAATCTTAGGTTGGAAGAACATTTTTCTAATGTTTGCATTAACAAAAACATGTTTTTTTTTTATTTTACTGTTATTGCTTTATTCAAACATTTTTGTTCTGTAACAATTTTGTAATATTTTAAAAACGTTTATTAGCTACTTAAGAATAATGTTTTGATATGATATATCAAATGTTCTGTTATTGTTACAGCAAAAACATTTTTTTTTCATTTGCCAACATTCAGAAAATGTTCCCTGTGGTTTTTGATATGGTACATAACATGAAAAAGTTCTACTAACATTACAGCTAAAACATTTTATGAGAGAACGTTTATCGTTGCAGCGCGAGACGAGTTGTGCATGCAGAAATGTTTGAATATTATTTTTGGCATGCGGCACATAAGCAGCAGAGGTGAGAGATGCGACGTTACGACTCCACGCTGAGGGAAAGAACTTGTCGTTTGTATGAAAGCTGTGAAATGAACTGGCAGAGGTTGGAACCGGCAGTTGACTGTCTGGAGGGTTTTGTGTCGTGTAATTGCGCTAATATGATGTTTGCGATCCAACTGAAGGTTCTGGGAGCTGAACAGAGCAGATGAAGGTGAAGAAACTTCAGCCCACGTCTCGGTTCGAAGGTCCACGTGTGGTTTTCCTCACAGTTTATCGCCACATGGGATGGAGCACAGTAGAATTAATGATTTGAAGACACGTCGTTGATAAATAATTTATTCTGGCCCTGAGGATGGTTAGAAGCAGAGTAAAAGACTAATAAATCATTTGTGGTGCTGCTAGTTGTCACTTTCGATTATTTCTGCTTTTGTGATAAACTGCTGCACCTGCCAGCTGCTGTTTTGAGCCAAAGCGTCCAAGTTTCCCTCACAAGTCACTCTTTCTGTAACCAGCACTTCCTTCCTGCGATCTAAGGCGTCACAGAGATGCAGAGCAGCCATTGCCTGGTGTTTCCTGAGGGACTTTTATTACAACTAACTGATTTGAACCTTGACCCTCACGTTACATCACCATAAAACCTCTGTGTCGTACCTCAGCGGTTTACTTCTGCTTTTTGTCAAACAACAAATTATACCTAGAATAATTTATAAATCTTATGTGAAAATGGCTAATGTTAGTACATGTTAGAAGATAATAAATAAATGTTGTATATGTTTTATGAAGAGCTCTCTTGGTGACTCGCTTATTGTTTAAAAAACTGAATATCTTGTTTAATATTAAAATAGTTTTAATGGTTTTAAAATTAAGTTTATTTTCTTATAGTCCACAGAACAGAAACTGCCCATACCGTAGCTGATTTGCTTTCAAGACAGGCTGACATTACCAGGCCTCAGTGTAACTCAAGCGCTGTATGAAATTATATTCTCAAGAGAGCATTTCAAGTTTAAAGATGAAGTCTGGCATATGGGTACACTTAAAATGTATATGACCTAACTGGGGGTCTATTATCCCCCCAGGACTCCAATATCTCTGATAGTCACTTGCACTTAATTGGGTTTTGTTTATAGGCAGGAAACGAAGGGGTTTTAATGCTGTCTTTATTCCAGCTAAGTATGAAGACTTGTGAGGAGGCCAACAAAGTGTGTGTGTACCTCTGCCCTAACTGTGAGGCAAACCTGTGTGAGGCAAACCTGTGTGAGGCAAACCTGTGTGAGGCAAACCTGTGTGAGGCAAACCTGTGTGAGGCAAACCTGTGTGAGGCAAACCTGTGAAATGAATTTAAATACAGTGAAACAGAGCTGATGTAAATTAAAGCTTCAATTCTTTCTTTTGGCTCTCTGTCGCCATCTCTGTTTAAAACATAAAATTACATGTTACTTAATGTATTTTTTAATGTGTGTTAAGGCCAAATGTTGAACTGACATTTCCTAGGAAATCTGATATCAAATTATAAATCTGTGTTATAAGATAACAGTTGTCAATTTGTTAAAGTAATGATAGTGATCTGTTATTAACTTCATTTTCCTAATAATTGTTTTTACCATAAAAAGTTAAAAGTGCAGATTTTAAAAAAAGACAACAAACACATTTTTTTATTTCTATAAAGCGTGTGCAGATTTAGTTTAGGTCTGATTTTGAATCATGTACACAAAGCTATTTATATTTACAAACCTACCTTTTATTCATCAGTTTAATGGTGTTTTTAATTCATCACTTTGTGACACAGCATAATAATTTCTTTCTCTGTGATTTCACATGCAGGTTCTGGGTTCGAGTCCCAGCTAGCGCCTGGACCGAGACACTCAATGCACCGTAGGTCTGTGTATTTTGTATAAATGCGTTTTGTAAATGTTTTGCTTTAGTTCCTCAAATGTCTTGAATAATTATTTGTATAAACAACGCCTCAGTTACTTCCCTAGCGATTCACCACGATAGCGAATCCTCGAACGCCATCAAACCCAGAGAGACATCTTCCTCGGGGAGCGTCTGAGGCACGTGATCGTGAATCTTACCCTCCGCATTTCAAAAGAAAGTGATTCAAATGTTAATTAACTGTTACTTATAGCCGACGACCCCGAGCGCATTTGCCACCTGTGCCGGAATGAAGCAAAATGGCCCTTGAAGCTTGGAAGTGTTGAGCAAACAGTCGTCTGCACAAGGTGCAATCACTGCACGTAGAGCCCGGCGTGCCATCGGCGCAAAAAAGCCTGCGTCTGCTGCGCGTGGAATCTTATTAGGTAATGACAGAGTAGGTGGTAATCAAGTTGAGATTGTGTCTTTCTCGGAAAGAGGACAAAAAGAAGCACTGGAACGAAGGAGCTCATTCTGAGGGTTGAGATGAACGCAGAACCAAATTGAAAGCTAAAAAATTTCCAGGACGCTCACACGCGCGCCGATCCCTCTCAAAAACGGCCCTCGTCTCAACTCCCATTCTTCAGCCCCATGAATTAGTTCCTTCAAAACCTGTTAGGAGTTGAAAGGAAATAATAGGTTGTGAATTGTCTTCTCTCTGAACTGATTAAGTCAATGCTTATAATCATAGCTTCTTAAAAAACGTGTCTAGTGTCAACCCATCTCGCCCTTTTTTTATGAGCGTATAAATTACACTGATTAACACTGTTGAGCAGTGGTATGTATTTTCACTTTTATTTCAATACAACAGATTGCATATTGTAGCAATGTGAAAATATGTTACGAGGTGTAAAAATGTCTTTTTAATTCTGTGCGGCAACAACACGTTGCCATTGTTAACATTCAGAGATGTGTCAGGACGGCCGTATTTTGTCACACATTGAAATGAAAGCAGAGATGGTGTGTTTGGCAAGCAGCCCATCGGTGTTTACCGCGCTACGAGAACTGCGTCTTTGTGGGCTTTGTTTTTCGGCGCTTTGCTTTGTTTTAGGGACGTTTTCGTTCCAAACAAAACTTTCTCAGTTTACCTGATGCCAGAACTAGTACCCTGCTGAAATCAACAGCTTAAATTGGAACTGGTGAACGCAATCAACCTGTTAACCAGGAAACTGAAGGTGACCAACCAGCATGTTTTTTTTTCTGGTAAGATTGATTACAAGTCATATGTAATGTTACGTATGTACAGTATACATTTCTCAGGACACGTTTTCTGTAGCTCAACAGATTGTGTTAGCAGCGCCAAAGGTCTGGGTTCGATTCCCAGGAAACACGTCTTGATCAAATACATACAGTAACTTGAATGCCCTGTAAGTTGCTTTGCATAAATGTGTCTGCATAAATGTAAATATTATAACGGTTAACACAAATAATCCTGTTCTAACGTTCATTTCCCCATGTCTCCTGAGATAGTGTGTGTGTTGCTTTCTTAAGCATCTGTGAATGTTTGCTGTGTTTTCTAATAGGTGTGTGTGAGTCCCTCAAAAGTCCTCAGTGGTGAAACATCATACAGCCATTGTGCAGAAAATCTCAGATGTTCAGAAGATGCCTGAACCCAAAGAACCTGAAGACATCTTCAGAAGATCTTCACCAGACTCATGCACAACCATCACAAACCAAACAGTCACTGATCACTGAGGAAACAACACACAGTATTTGTGTTTATACTTTTAAACTGACTAATTGAGTAAATTTGATTCTATATAGATATGTGTTGCATGAAATGCTTTTTCATGACAGCTGTAAACAAAGATCAAACAAAAACATTATGATCTCTCTTTCTCCTGCAGATTTCAGTAGATGTGCAGCTAATGCGACATGCGCCCGTGCAGGACGATGCAGCAGCGGCGGGTGAGGTTAAGCACAAGCGCAAGCAGGGCGCAGTGGAAGTTGCGCACTGGTGGAGCTGCATTAATTGGAGGTGTCGGCCTTCACCACAGGTTTTACACTTCATTTCCTTCCTAATGTAAATTAGAGGCTACACAAGTTATCCATTTGAGATATTGAGCTGGTATAGAGATAAAGCCGTGCACTTACTCTCCGCAGATGTCCTGGGACCACGCTTGGTCTGCCTGTCACCTGCATTACTGCACGCAGCCACTCGCTGCAGGTGCCATCAAATATTCAACACCAGCCGCCATGACTGACCAAACACGACTGGTCACTCCGGCCTTGAGGCAAGACAAAGAGTTTTCTTTTTAATTTGATTTCGTTTTCAACCAAATAAACAAAATTGGCCAGAAATGGGTCACTGCTAGTTAAAGCTTCAGTCCATAACTGTTGCCTCTGTATCGCCATCTGTGTTTGAAACATAAAATTACAGGTACTTTACATTCTTGTGATAAATGTGTTAAAGTACAATAAAGTTTAAGTTAAGTAAGACCCAACAGTTCAAATGATAAGTTGAATTAGAGAATCTGTTTAAAGCAACTGATCTGTTTTGATCACTGATCTGTTTTGTATTTTCTTAAAAAATGATTTTTGTTCATACTAAAAACGTTATGGATTACAGCTTTAAAAAGATCAGCTTAGACCAGCACAAACTTACATTTCTGTCCACGTTGGTTAATTGTAGTTTGTCGTCTTTTCACCAGCATTTTGTTAAAATGTGTAAAAAATGTAAATTTCAAGCTAAAAAGTTTTGTAGCTTTCAGTTTTGTCAGCAAAACATGACTGGAGGAAAACTGTGAGAGGAAAAAGTTTTGAGGCACCTCTGACATTCATTTATACTGTTTTAGTTTGGCGCTTTTAAACGTTATCTGATCTCACACATCATAAGAGCAGCCATCCACCCTCAGGCCTGTCGTAACTCTGTCTTTTTCTCATTCACACAACAGCGCCTCCATCGACGAACCGCGGCCGTCAGAGAGGGACGTTTGTGTGACGTGAGCTGGGGGTCCGGAAGCCTCTGTACATGTGAGCGTCGCTGCTGCTCTGTGACACCGGCTTAATCTGATAACGGATGGGGACAGGTTGTGCTTCCCTCTACCTTGCACATATTCCCAACCTGCATGTGTGGATTTCCTCGGATAAGGCCCGTCTTGGCAACCGCTGGGATCCTCTGGAGAACAGTTATAGGGTGATTAATCATTGTTTAGGCGCGCTATGTGTGGGAAGAATAGGAGAGCTGCGTTTCACACCTCAGAGGCAATTAATCCCTATGATCTCCGCCAGGTTTGTCTTGTAGATAAGTCAGGGTACAAAACTGTTCCTAATTTATCAACCCACTCATGCCATCCGGCATAAAACACACAATTTATTTCCAATCATTTATAGTCAAATTTTAAAAAGAGTGACTTTGCCACATCCAAGTGTGCCTTATATTAGCTTCGTATAAACTAAGTACCCGAGATTACAATGGGAATCTTGTTTTATTGTGCACATCTGGTGGAGTCACAATGCATTTTCTCATTTGCCAGCTACATTTTTGAGCGAATGTGGCATAAATCATTTTACTAATAAGAAACATAAGTGACGTGCAGCCATCTCCCCTCTCAGAACAAAGAAACAACATATGGCCTAAAAATCACCCCGTGCTATTATTGCCAGGGTATATAACCTATGCGAGACTTTCTTGGCACTTTTTTTCTGATCATATCGAGAGCGATAGCGGCGGCGACTCTGGGAGCGACTGTCTGCGGTTCGACGGCACACTCGATATAATCACGTTTCTCATTTGCTACCGTGTCAAAGACGAAATTCTCCTTGACTCTGGATTAAACACCACATAAAACACATCACCACTTAAACGCAGTCAATACCACCATTATAAGATCACAAAGCCTGTTCTTCCAGTGCGTCATAAATGCATCAACCCCGGCAACGCTCTCCGAACGATATAGTGATGGATGGAGGAAAAAAGACAAGATGAATTTCTTTATTATGTGTATGTTCATTCCAGGATTCAGCTTGTGGTTTCCAAATCATATTTGCCTCCTAAAATAAAGCGGGGAGGGGGTTAGGTACGCGTGCCAATAATAGTAAAATGCTTCTAGTTTTAATTGCATCATTACGTCCCCAATATCAGCATCTCGCCTGCCAATATCAATATTGCCAAGGCATGGGTGGAATATAGATGGCCCAGGGTGAGCGTGGGTATACACAGAGAGGCCAGGCTGCCAGCTTCATCTCTCCTGCCCGCTGAGAAGGAAGAAAGGAGGTAGGCCGGAGATCATATCGTCTTTCTATTGTCCCTCTGTATTCCCATAATTACTGATGGATCTTGTTTGGATTTTGATGGCAGTCTTGGATATGCAGTTGCAACACATAGGAACGGATGAGCCCGCTGGGAAACATCGTATTACTGCTGTGCATGTGTGGAGGCCTCCTGAAAGGGAAACGGAAAGAACAATTGTGCAGAGAAAAAGAAGGAAAAGAGCAATAGAGATGTTTGTAGAGATGCGGCTCAGACAAAGAGAACGTGACAACGCAGATCAGGCTGTCAGGGGCCGTCTATAAACGTTCTGTCAGAGTTATGAAAAACATTAGTAACTTTTTCATGATGTATATTATATATATCCAAAGCGTTATTGGTTGTAAGTGTAATGTTTTAAAAACGGATATTAAAAAGTTTGAATAATGTGCTTACAACCAAGCAATAATCTTAAGACAATGTTTGTTAAACTGGACATATTATGAACATTCCTAGAACATTTAAAATAACATTTTGGATGTTTTTGACTTAGGTGGGATGGTGTTGTGCCCGTGGGGTGTGTCCTCAATCCTCTTCTGAAAGCTTGTGTTCATTAGCAGTTGTACATTAGATAACCAGATCAGAGATTGTGACAGGTGCATCATGGGATTGCGTGAGGTCCACCTCAGAAGATCTTCTGATCTTCATGATCTGTTAGATCTTCAGAGCACGTTAAAATGTGCTTTAATGCTTTTGCACTGTTTGCTCCAAATACGCTCAGATTTTTTTTATCTTCACTAATTTCTTCTATTGATAAAATTGTCAAAAAGTCCAAAAACAAAAGGCTCTGGTGACACGATTATTCAGCGCTGAACGCCGTCGCTAGATTGTCTTGTTTAACTTCTTTGTTCTTTTATGCGATAATGGAGGCTGTGGAACGGTCTGTCACTCTTAATTAAAATGTTGTTTACATATTAATTCCATTTTAAACACAGTCATATAGTTTTGATGATAACAGATGGCACAGTAAGGGAAGGGTTAGTGCGCAAAAAGACTGTGAATGATTTATTAAGATTTATTTATTAGTGAGGCCCAGTCTCTCAGCGCATCGCTGTGGCCAACTGCAACTCACCCAGATTAAGACAATTTCCATTCCTATTGTTTGGCGTCGAGGTGTGGCTCACGCACACGTTTCACACGCAGCATCTGGATAAAAAGCTCTTAGATGAATCTCGTATGAAGTGTTTTTCTCGCTCCAGTTATAAAGGAAAGGGGTCATTGATATTGTGATTGAATGTTTACCACGGCAAAATGATTTCCAAGCATGGGTAGTTAAGTTGGCGTGTTGCATTGTTCATTTTAAAGCATTGATTTATGTTTATGTTTGCCAGGTTCCAGCAGAGAAAATATTTGCACAAAAGCACCTCGCTGTCTTTGTCTGTTTCTTATCTTTTCCCCAATTTGTTTGATTGGTTGACGTTTTACCTCAGTGCTCCATTGTTCAGCGCTGAGATAACAAGCCGAGGTCTCGTGGAAAAAGCTGTTTAGGCTCATATTCTTTGACATTTTGAGGGAGAATAAGGGATTTTATCGTTGAGCGAGATCTGATAAACATCATTGACCTCAATAGCTCCAGACGAGAGGCCAAATCTTAGCTAAAAGACATGAAGAGAGTGACAGCACTATTATTTTTTCTGCTCAAATCCTTCCATGTATATCAGCAGTCTGCAGTCCACACATACTTATATACACACACACAAATATATGCACACACATCTATATATTGTTTATTTACAAATATACACATACAGTCTATCTATATATCTGATATACATATATAAATATACAGTGTGTGTGTATGTATATGTATATGTATATATATATATATATATATATACACACACATACATACATACATACATACATACATATTTAAAATATACACACACACACACACACATATATATATATATAAATATATATATAAGTGATTCATGCTTGAAAATGACGTGCTGTCAACACTACAATTTGTGACAAAGGACAAAATCACTGTTATTGTTTTTATTGACGTTACTATTACAGCACTTGTCTTCTTTCTGTGATGTGGCCCAAATACTGTTAACTTTTTGGATGTCACCGTTTCAGGACTGTAACGTTTATTCGTAATGGGGGAAATGATGCAGTAACATTTGATGTGTTTACCTACTTTTCACGCAAGGTTAAGTTTATGTTATATATTATAGCTTATCCGATGCGTCTGCTAGCTCTCGCCACAGAAAAGTTGCCATTTGTGCTTCTAATACTATAAATAATAACAATTTCATTTCCTACTAAAGTAACACTTTCCTGTGAGCCGGTGTATGTGTGCAGGAGCGGGTTGTGTGAATCCCGGCTTGTTGTCAGTGTTGTTGTTGTGTCTCTGGATGATAGTATATGATAGATGGACTGAGTCCAGGACATCTCGATCGACAGCTGTTGATTGCTATGAAAATCGAGAAAAGCTTCCAGAGCGGAACAATGCGCTCATTGCTCTTGCGTTTCGGTCGCCAACTGAGCCCTGCAGTGGGAGCGCTTCATGAATTTCAACCACAGACACGAACATGAACCAGCAGAGAGCAGGACACATGAAGAAGAGAGATGAACGCACAGACCGCTTCTGTTCTGTAAGCAAAACGTCACAAAAATGTTCTAGGAATGTTCAGAAATCTAGTTCTTTGAACGTTGTGTTAACGTTCTTGCTTGTTGGGAATGTTAGTCAAACAAATGTTTCATAAAGACAGCATTTACCAATGTTACTGCAAGAATGTTTTAATAACTTTGAGAGAACGTTAGTCAAGGTTGTCTGTTAGCTGGGCTAATGTTAATAAAAATGTGACCCCACATGCTGCACTCATTTAAAGCCTAATTTTGTAGTTATTATTATGCATGTAGTTTTTGTGACCTGCTATATTTTAACATATTAAAGCTATAAGTCACATGTGTTTGTGTTCCTGTAGGTCATGTGCAGAACTTTGTGTTAGCAGCGCAAACATTGTGGGCTCGATTTCCAGGTAACAAACGCACTGATTTACCCTGAAATATTTGCCCTGAATGCACTGTAAGTTACTGTAAGTTACTTTGGATAAAGCGTCTGCCAAATACTTAATGTAAACGATGGTTGGAGAATTATTAATTATGATAAATTTACTGTATCTATGACCCTGATTTGATTGTTATAAAATGGTAGCGGTGATGTACAGGCATCAGAGGTAAATAGTTACATTTATTAATGATAATAAGCAGAATGAATGAAATGATTCAGTATTTAATTTGACTGTAAGCAACATAGCAACAGTCCATTAATATAGAACGTGTGGTTACAGGTAAACTTGGTTCAGCCAATTAGATTTCTTTGTTTTTTTTGTATAAATGGTGAATGATGCCTAAAAATACTTTCCCTTACATGGTTAAATGAATTTTAATCTGGTCCATGTTACTGTCAGCTGCCTAAATTTGGCAGCCTTGACACAATCGTAACCTCCTAATAAAGATTAGAATGGCTGAGCGTGTCAGAGGCGTGTGTGTGTACATGTGTGTGTACAGTTTGTAAGAGAGTTGATCAAAGCAAATTAGCACCGTCTCAATACTTCCGCACTTTTAAACGGAGTCCGTACTTGTTTGCCGTTTTTTTTTTTATGAATCCATTATGATTAGAAATTACAGACAGTAGGGTTGGGAGAAAAAAAACTGTGGATTGTTTTTAACAAAAATTAGCATTCTGTGAGAGACCTATCCCCAGGTTTAATTAAGGCAAATTCAGTATTCCAGTTCATCATTGGCTTTATGTAATGTTAAAAAACAAGTTCTGCTTATTGGCATCTGTTTATTTCTTATTAAAAAAGAAAACATTATACCGGGTGATTTGGCACCATCTTAGTTTGTGCCTGGGCCTCATATTATGGGAATTCTTGGTTTGTGTGATGATTAAATGCTTAATAAAAAATTCATTGCTGTCGCCAGCATCTGTATTGTAGCTGTAACGGCTCACTGGAGTGTGTGCGGCTTGTAAACTTTCCAAACGCGTTGTCGAGAACCCTGGAAAGTTCAGCGTAGAGTTTGCCTCGCTCATTACGAAGCTACTCCTGCGCCTGCGATTAGACAAAGAACATTTTTAATTGCTTTAAAATCGGAATGCATGATAAGAATGGATTAATTTGATTTTTCTGTTTCCACAAGTAGCAGATGGTTTATGTCTTAGGAATGCTCATGTTGTAAAACGAGATCCCAGCTCGCCTCTGATTGGTCACTGTTAATGAAGCGTGCTGCGCTGATTATTGATTTAGAAAATGAGGATGACACGAGGATTGTGAGTGTTTTGGTAATAAATTAAAAAGCAGAGTGTTTTTTTTAAGTGACCAACAGGAACCTGACTTTAAGTTAAATATTTGATTTCCTGTTCAGGTGGTCTCTGGCCCGTCTACGTCATTTATTGTTTATTGCGAAAAATGAAAGAAAGATTTTGTGTTTTTTTCATAGACGCTGCTAACAAGCAGATGGTCGGCTTGACTTATTTGTGTTTTGTGTTTCTGAATGACCAATCAGGTGCATGATGGGAAATTCAATGAGATGCTTGTCAGAGGAGAAACAATTCATTGGAGAGAGCCCACCAGAGCTGTGTGTGTGCTCTGCTTTGTTAAGATCTCTCTCTCTCTACCCCCTCTCTCTCTATCTATCTTGTATTATTATTGGCTGTGGCAAGAGCAGCTGTTTCGGAGTGGCATCGCTCTCTGCATTAATAACTTTCCACTGCTGATTAGCACGCGGAAGTGCGGCCCAGTGATGGAGCTAATGTAGCCCTCCTGAGGTTTGTCTCTCTCTCTCCTGAGAGCTGTCTCTCTCTCTCTCTCTCCTGAGAGCTCTCTCTCTCTCTCTCTCTCTTCTGAGAGCTGTCTCTCTCTCTCTCCTGAGAGCTGTCTCTCTCTCTCTCCTGAGAGCTGTCTCTCTCTCTCTCTCTCCTGAGAGCTGTCTCTCTCTCTCTCTCTCTCCTGAGAGCTGTCTCTCTCTCTCTCTCTCCTGAGAGCTGTCTCTCTCTCTCTCTCTCCTGAGAGCTGTCTCTCTCTCCTGAGAGCTGTCTCTCTCTCTCTCCTGAGGTTTGTCGCTCTCTCTCTCCTGAGGGCTGCCTCTCTCTCTCCTGAGGTTTGCCTCTCTCTCTCCTGAGGCTTGTCTCTCTCTCTCATGCATGCATGTCTGAGAGCGTGTTCCCAAACTTGTGAACCAGTTTCAGACCTACATACATAAACAGACAACAAACAAATATTTGTAAAGATGTTCACAAGTTAAAACTAAGTCAAATTTTCTTAAATGCATAAATGTGCGTAAATGTGAAAATATGCTTATGTCAGATGCTTCTTATGTGATTCACCACACCTGCAATGTATACAGTTTTAGGTCAAAAATAACAAACACATTTTATAATGAAAGTATTTATGTGCTGTTTCATTGATCTTTGATTATTATGTCAGTAAGTTGATTTTAAAAACCATTTTTGATTTTAAAAATTCATTCCAAATTCATCATTTACACCAGCTGTGCGTAATTCAGATCTGATTCCTCTTTGCAGATACGATTTCAGGCCTGGATGTCGCGTTGACCACTTTATAATGTTTGTATGATGCCGTTACGTTACTTAAAGTTTGGAATGACACCAGGGTGAGTCGTTGTCAGGTGATGTAGTTTTTAACATCCTAAATAATTGAATTTAACATCTTTATCAGAGCGTAACAGTAGGATGGCCCCAGGCCAACAGGAGAGAGTTTAGGCCAGTTGGCTAGACTCACACTTTTATCTCATTGCTGGTTTTTCTCTATATTTCACGTGAGTTGATCGTGTGTAATTTTGTGTCTTGCAAATGTCTGATTTTGGGTCGTACTAAATGTTGTAGATGTGTATTAAACACGTCACTGAGGTTCTGTTATGTAGCTGGCTAACACAGATTAGGGTTTGTCGAAATGGCAAGAATGATTTATAATCGTTTGAAAGCATTCATTAGAAAAAAGTTAAAAATGATAAACAAATCTCTAATGTTTTGAACCATATGTTGTTGTTTATGGGACACAAATGTGCCGCTCAATAATCATTTGAGTGTCAACTGAGAACATTAATAAAACAAATAAACGATCAAAATTGAGACGCCATGTTTACGAAGATGAAATAAATGAACGATTTGATCAAAACGTGAAAATATTTTAACATGTTATTGCAAACTGATCGAAATGTATATTTTACCCCATCTGCCTTTGTGGATTTAAAACTGTCCCTTCAAATGCGACCGATTAAATTTATGCATGTTCTTATTTTCATGTTTCCCTCAAGCACATTAACAGAATAAGAGTGTATTCTTATGTTCCTGATCTCTGCATTCATCGCATTTCCTGCGCTGTGAGTAAATAAGCATCTTTTGAATATTTTGCCACCTGTTACTGTCCGCAGGCTAAGTTGTCACGGCGTGACACCGCTGCGGCGGGTCTTATTCCCGGCGGGCTGCAGTGGAGCAGCGGCGCTGTTGCAGGTGAGAGGCGGCAGGGGCCCCTTGTGGATTTTTTGCATCATTAACTATTTACGTGATGTCACTTCACGTTATTTACACTGGACTGATGTTTGTGCCGTTCACAGGCCAGCGTCACGTGTGGCTCTTTACTGCTGTAGAAACTCCAGCTGCAAATGCTAACCAACAAAACAACCAGCATCTCTGTGCCACTGAAGTAAGTCAGCCTGGCCCTGTTTTTACCACAGATACACAGTCAAGACACAACCAGCAGCTTCAGAATGCAAAAACATTTCCATTAAATAACAGAAACAATGAAAATGTTATTGTAAAAGTTCCAGTAAAAATACACATTGTATTAACGCTATTGTTTGGTTATAAGAGCGTTGTTTAATTCTGTAACATTCCACTAACTACTTAAGAATGACATTTTATACAACGGTAAACAAACGTTCTGCTAACATGACTGTAAGAGCTTTTTTTGCTAACTATGAAAAAGCTTTTAGAAAACATTCTGAGAACGTTCGCTGTAATCTAGGTACATCAGTCTCATTATGAAAATGTTTAAGTTAAGACTCTTCCTGCTTAACTTAAAAAACACCTATGTGCAATTTCTTACATCTGTTTAAAGAATTTATTCAAATATTGCATGTACTTTTATAATATAATTTTACTATTACATGTGTACATTTAAATATTTTATATTTATAGACCCTTAAAACCTTGCACAGCATGTAAAAATAAATATAACCAGGAAATAAATGTTAAGTGACAATATTTTAATCTTGAAATGGCTATAAATAGCATATGTGAGTCATGCGCTAGTCTTCAGCGAATCACAGGATTGCTGTGGGTGAGAAACAAACTGCAATATAAGTTCTCATGCTTTAAAAAAGCTGCTGTTTTTGTCCACCTGTGACCTGATCGGCTGGGACACTTGTATCATAACATTATGGTTATCACTGAAATGCTCCAATAACGTTTAACTCTAACTTTGTTTGAAATACAGGTTGGACACACCTGCGTTTACACGCTCCACGTTCTAAAGAGGATGTGAGTTGATTTTGACACCAGCTCGTGGAAATTATCTTACCCCAAATACAAAAAGGATGTCACACATTGTGTTATTAATAGTTCCCCCCCCCATGTATTGCACATCTGCACTGAAATGAGATCTCAGCTGTTTTGGATGTGACATGCGAGCAGCACGTATGTGGTTTTCTTGCATCTAGTTTCTATGTGCATGTGCAACGCGTTGCATCGCAATACTGCAAACAGAGGCCTGTGTCTAATCAGGCAGCTGGTACACACACACACGTGTGCTCTGTGTTAACTATATTATCATGGGTGCATTACTGAAGCATTAGTGCAGCCTAACACATCTGCAAAAGTTTCATGCCATTTGGTCATCTTGTTTTTCTCAGCTGTTAGTAAAGGCTCCGGGTACACATCCATAATACGGGTTGCATTTTAAATGGGTCGTATCATACATTTTTTATTATATAATTTTTCCCCCCTGAGATCCACTTATGTTAGTAAAGTATTTTTGCACCAATAACAGTCATAATTGTGTTTTTTGTGAGCATTTTCAGCCTCTACTGTTAGAATTTATTCTGCAGGCTAATATATGTAATATTATAATAAATTACAGTCAGTTTTTGTACCCATTTTTATTATTTTTGAAAGGCTCCTTTTGAAAGTGTGACGTTGACACAGTTTTTGTTGTTTTTTACAGGTCAGCATAGTTTAGTGAAGGACTTGTGTCATGGAGCTCTCAGCCAATCAGCATCGCCGTGACATCATTTCCTGTGGCTTCAGAACGATGATTGGGTGAAAACAACTGGTCATCAGATCATGTGTGAGGATGCCAGATTTCAGCCGTCTGTGAGTCCTGCCTGAGCTGTCCAATGAGCTTGAGTGCATTCAGTATAACAGACTCATTGTACAAGTGCTGATGATTTCTGTTGATTTCTAGAAATTTCTAGTTGTCCAATTTACAACAACCGCAATAATTAACAACAACAGGACGTTGGCTTGAAATTAACATTTATTTCATTTGTCATGTTTTAAGATCAACTGCGTCATTCTTGGGTTGCGGAGACTTTTCTTGTTCAGTTATTAATTGTCATAAAGTTTCCATTTACTGAGAAACTAAATTTAAAAACTAAACTCTTTCTTTATTCACTCACACACATTTGTTTTGTTAATATTATTGATTAGTTTTATTAATTATTAGTTCCTAATAACTAACTTGTAAAATAATTACATACTGTAGATGCATTAATTACGTAATAGTTTTTATTAAAACAGCTTTAATCGTTTTTTAATAACATATCTACAGCAGCCCTCATAAGTATGAACTGCTTTTACCATTCCCTGCATTATATGTTTAATATGTACTTTAAGATCTGTTTCTTTTCTTCTACAAGATAATGTAAATAACCACAATGTTAATGAAGCTATATGTCCTTCATTTTATGTAATGAGGTATAGAAAATTGGCCTCATTTGAATGATAATTTGCAGCGAATAACCATGTGACTTACAGAATAGTGGGTAGCAGTTTCCTGTTTGTATTTTAATGAGAAGCAGATAACAGCAGTGATTAAAACAGACGTAGTGCAGAAATATTGCGATGTTGTACGTTGTCGAAGTCTTTCTTTCGCACGTCGTCTCTTTAAAGGGCCGTAACCTGAGGGGACGTTGTAATCATATTTAGACTCTTAATACATTGAGTCTGAGTGTCTGATTCTGAGTGGGAAAGATTAACAGGCATAAAAGAGAAGTCGTATTACAATAGTTTTATGACAATTTGAAGCACCATTATACGTAGATAAACTATCAGGGACGCTTTATCAGTGAGACATCGGCTCCTCAGGTTGTGCGGATGTTAATCCAATTCACAACAAGCTCTGATTCTTAAGTCAGTTTTCTTTGCCACGTTTAATCAAGTTTATTTGATACACATCGTGCTTCGCTTTTATTCCTTTTTCACACTTCACTCAAATGTTTCAACAGTCTGTAAGTTATTTTTGGAACGTTTCATGTATAGCGTAAAAATTATTATAAATATTTCAACAGATGTCAGCACTTGTACTTTGGAAAAAACATTGGGGTTTAAACTAAATATATTATGAGTTTTTATGTTCATTTATGTCACAATATGTATGTGAAGTATTTCACGCTAGGCGGATTTCTGATTTTGTTTATAATAAACGTTAAGGGGCGTGGTTTCTGGGGGTAGGTGTGGCTAATAATCAAACCTAGCTACTACCCCAATTCTCCAATATAACACAATAATTAATGAAAACATATGTTCGCCATCCACCCCCAAGCTTAAACCAAAGTCTAATATTCCCACTATGGGTAATATGTAATTTTTTTTTATGCTTAAAACAGTACTAGAACTGTAAAGTGGACCCTGTTTGTGGAAAGTGCCATTAACCTATGAAAATAAATTCTGAAAAACTGTGATGTTTGGTTACAGAAAGCACAGCAGCAGATGAGCACAGACTCGCTCCGGTTAAACGCTCCTGCCGAGAGCTTTGATCGACAGCTCTGTCATCCGAATTCTTCAGCATGGCAAATGTTCTCAGCCTAAACCCTGTTTTGTTTGCCATCATAATTTATTTAATCATATTTTACCATACCTTGCACCCTCCCCCATCCTCTACCGCCACAGATACAGTTTCTCCGCGCCGTGTCTTAAACAGAGGCAAAACGAGCGTTTTTGAGTCACATTAATCAAAGAAACATCCGTCCTGCTGACATGAATTAAGACAGATTATTGGTCAATAATTCAGAACATTCTGAAGATGAACCGGACCCTGCAGACCACCTGATGCTACGTTCAAGATCTGGTATGTAAATAAATAATAGCATCTTTTCAGTTGTGCTTTAATAACATAAAATATTTAGTTATTTGCATGATTGAATTTACTGGTAAATTACAGCTTCCCTGAAGAGGCAGTGAGAGAAAAGGTGGCCCTTGTGTGTCCATGGGAAGCTGGCCAGACCAGGAACATCACACACACACACTCACACACACACACACACCAGCCCCAGGTGACATCTGCCGGGATATTTAAAGAGACAGTAACAGAATAACAGCTTTCTGAATACTGTATTTGACCCTCTGTTTGTTCTTAATCTAGTATATGAAACTGCATTATTCAGTGGTAAATATTTTAAACGGCAGTATTATATGCATTTATATGCAGTATTATATGCATTTTAGTTACATGAGTGTTGTATAGTTATCCTTTGTAAAAAAAACTGTGTTACTGTGTGTCTGTTGTTGTGAAAATGGTCTTACTTTTTGGCAGTGTGATGCTAAACTGAGCCATTAAAATGCTGAAATATAACTTCAGAGTTGTTTGGTCGATGCAAAAATAAAACGCGTTGCATTGTGGGATAGACTACTCCACACAGGATACATACATACTTTGCACAGTATACATTATATACTGTAGAAACTGTACTGTATAGTACAGTAGTGCAGTGTTCTGGATAGCTGTAGGCCTCGACTGTGTAGGAAACGTGTCATTTAATGCTATACACATAGCTTCATGAGGTTTTGGGTAGAAAAGCACAAAATAAAAACCAAATGAATCCATAAAACATCCAAGATAACACAAAAGCGGAATATCTTAAAAAGGTAAATTGAAAAATTTGACATTTAGGTAAATAATGAATTGAGCAGTCAACAAAATAAATAATAATTTTTTCTCTGTAGTTTTGTTATTTTTGGAACGGCACCGAATGCATTGATATTTCTATCCAAAATCATTACACCGTAAACATTTTGGCATCCGTTCCCTTATTTCAGCAATGGTAACTACAATGAGAAATGGAGCAATTAGACCGGTTCACATGCATTATTTAGTCCTCATTAGCTTCCTGTGACATGGCCGGCTATGGACCAATGAAAAGTGTTGGCTGCGCCCAGGCAATTAGTAAAATTAGTGGTGCCGGATTTGGCGTTAGTTCAGGCCACATGGCCTGCGAGATACCAGTCTGGTGTCACTCCAGTAATTTATAACTTGCTATGTGAAATAATGGGTTTGAAAAATCACAGACAGGCCACCGACGGGTCCGCCCCGCGATATCTAATCAAAAACGTGTCGTGGTCTCCACTGGAAGTGTGGCCAGGTTGTCCCAAGTTTCCAAGGAAGTTGGCCAAGAGGCAGGACGCGCGCTAACCCGCAATGATGAGGCGTCGGGACTCCAATGTGTGCGTAATTAACCAGCCAGGATGTGTTTGTTTTCATCTCTGCGTGTTTGCGCTGATAAAGTTTGACTTGCCAAAAACGTCGGTCCCATGTTGGAGGGAGCTCAAGCTGTTTTCCAGCATCCTTTAAGAATGCACCGAAATCGGGCTCTGCTATTGGTCAGCGGCGTCGCGCACCTGTTTGAAAGAGATGCGCGGCGCGCTCCCTCCAACCGGTGCGCAATCGTGCGTGCGTGCGCACGGCTCCATCTCCATTTGCACGCGGAATAACGGGACAGCCGTGTGCTACCAAGATAAAACAATTAACGTGAAGTGAAAATGGATTTGTTTACTCCGCTCCACTTTTTCCAAAGGGCAGATAAATGTGGCTTTCCCCTCTTTGACTTCAAAACACCCACGTGCTGGCGCGCGTCTCCTGATGTACCCCCACTTAACTTGCGCTTTACTAGCTATACTAAGTATTTGTGATTCAGACTATGACGAGGCTTGACAGGTTCTCATCAGCGCGTTTGCTGTAGGAGGACATGCGAGCAGCCTCTTATTAATATAAGAGAGAATATCCGAGTATAAACACGGTAAACAGGTGCTGCGAGCTTCAGAAAAAGCGCAAGTTCCCATGTTCCAGAATAAGCGGCGTAATTATACTGCGCCGGTTTGTGGGGGGGAAAGAGGCGTTGTGAATTTTAATGGTGCAGGTAAGTTGGTTGATTTCCTGTTCTAATACTTAAGTTTGACATTAATAATTCATAGCCCTGCCAGTTTTCCATTTTTCACACACCTGTGTTATTGTTGGCTGTTATGATGGCTCCGTGTCATCACAGGTGATGTCTGCTCACTTGATTATGCAAAACAACTCGTCAGCCTTTTTATTTTTATGTGATGTTCAGTGTTAAAATGTTGTGATTAATTACTTCTTAACCTTAACACATAAAGGGGCCCGATAGCATTAAAACATGTTTCAGTAATCTGTGATCAAACCTCTGTTTATTTATTATATTTTTATGAATTATAATCGCAAAGGTCTGGGACCACCAGTAAAAATGCTTCTGTTTTGCATTTTTATTTTAATGTAAGGATGTTAATAAAAAAAAGCATTACAGATGTTAACATTTGTATGGTGCCGTGATATTAATAATTCCCCCTTTTTTTCCAGCTTTAATGACGGCGTACACTTGAGCTGCCATTGACTCCACAGGTTTGTGCAAAACCTTATGATCCGTGTTATCCCAGCAGGATTTGGTTGTGTTCCAAAGATCATCCCGTGTGCTTTAGTGGAAGCCGGAAGATCTGACCTGTACAATGAGTTCTCATGGTTAGTCTGTTTATTTGCTTGCGTTTGATTGGTGACCCAACAATAGAACAAATAGTTTTTATGTTTCTGAACACATTTCCTCATTTTTCTTATTTTTCTACACAAAAGTACAAAACATTTAGATGTTTATAGATTTAAAATAATCTAGTTTTTTGTAGCCTTAGACGATTTACACTTTACAGATTGCAATAGCGTGTATAACAAAAAGTTAAAACCTTTTTTAGGTGCTGATTTATCATTTGAAAACTGTAGGGGTCGTGACCTCAATTCCAGTTTACCAGTATAACTGTACCATTAGATTCAACAGCGGGTTTAACTCTGTTAACAAGCTCAGTCTGCGTGTAATGAACTCTAAACAAAAAAAATCCCTTTTGAAACCAGAATCAAGTTTGTCCTTGAATATTCCACACCTGTGAGTCAACACGTTCATTTCCGATTTTTTTCCCCAAATACATGTTTGTCCAGCGTCAACCGTATTTGTGTTTACTCCATCACCCTCACAAACGATATGTTTGTTTTTTCTCTGTGGCTCTGAAACGCTCAAATTGCATTTTTCAGATGTTGCGTCCCGGAGGAGTGTGTGTTCGGCGGCAGGTGTCTGGGAGAGTCAAATCTTCGCTCCTGTTTCCCTGTAATTTTTCTGTCGTGCACGTCTCGGAAACGATCGGAAGTCTGTGTTTAAAGTTAACTTTTCCCCTCTGTTACCTTGTCCTTGAAAAGAGGACATGCTACACTTTTAAACTACACCACACACATGATTCTAAATGACCTTATTCCTGGAATAATATATTCCAGTATTCTGGAATATCTTGGAATTTCACAACACACGCACAGCAGACACAGAGAAAAGACAAATCACAAGATTGTCAAGACAAATGTAATATTTCTCTATGACGGCATATGATTAAAACAAAAACATTGTTTCGCACTTTACAGACAACTCTGCATTCAAAAACCAGCATGTAATATAAAAATCAATGCAAACCCAAACATTTCTAATCAAATTCACTCAAGATAAAACCGTATAATGAAGAATTTTAGGAGAAACATCAGAGGAAAAAATTAACTTTAAACATCGTCTTGCATTTGAAAAACCAAAAAGTGAATTTTATCCAGTTGTTATTTTTCTTTGTTTCTCTGATGATAATAAATCTTGAGGTTTTGTTCAGATTTTTTAAACTTCACCAGGAAGCCCAATACAGTGAATTGTTTTGCACTGCGGTCCCCCGCTGAAGGCTTTGGCTTGTTTCAATAGATGCTGAACTGTAAATTTGAATTGAAAGCCCGGGTCATTGTGCCTCATTGACTTAAAACCACAAAAAGCAAGTGATGTCTTAGTTGAGGGAAATATATCAAAGGATATCAACAATTATGAGTCATAAACGGGCTTGGCGCCGCAGCGGTGGGCTCGGAGCGGAGGGAATTAGCATGTTGAGCTAATAAATATGCATGTTAAGATTCTCCCAGAGGAATAACACGCACGTGATTGATGGCTTCGCAATTGAAGGATGTGTAAATTCACCGTTTTTTTTCCTCTCTGCGTTCTGCGGTTCTGCTGTCGTACCGTTGAAATCCATCTCACTTGTTAAAAGTTTTACCAACTTTATAATCCTTAATGCCACATCTGTTTCTTGGCTTTATAGCGCCTGTAAAACGTCATTAAATTATTACTAGCAGCTGGCCTCATCGCACAGTAACCCCACTTATCTCTCATTCCCTGACAATACTTTTGATTTATAGAGCCTATTAGAATAAATGATATTTTATACATATGTATATATGGGTAAACAAGAGAAAATGTGTTCTTTCTCAATTATTCATGAGCTGTAGTTTTGGGGGCTAGTCAGTTTTGAGGGGGACGCGTTGTAAAGATGTCTGTTTAGACACCGTGATAACGGTTTGTGTTTTATTTAGGGAAAAGTTTGAAAGAGACATTTCTGAAAATGCATCAACCGAACTTCAGTCAAAAACTGGATTAACCTAATAAATACAATACATGTTTAAAATGCAGAACTTTAATGTGTAGGTAAAACTGTTAAAAGGACAAACAGAAATAAACACAGACTTTCACACAAAGCTGATCTGAAGTTTCTTTTCTAAAAATAAAAAAAGCACTTAATAGAAATATGACTAGACCTGCTATAGTCACTTTTTCTAATACACTATTAACAGATATAACCACTAATACAAACCATTTCCTCTCATGTTGTCCTGTAAATTCTTTGTTGTGTTTTTCAGGCTGATAAAAAGGCAGGTTTTCCAGTGGGCACAGAATGAAGTGGAATCCAGTTTGGAGTGTGAATTCTCCCATTTAGAAGAATTCCAGCTCCCCCTAATGTCACAACAGAGCTACTGTAGTACAAATGCTGAAAACAGCGAAAGGTTTGTTTCCAAATCTGGTAGAAGTTCAGAGAAACAACGTTACAGTAGTTGTGAATAGTGCCATCAAAAGTTTTAAAGTTAAAGTGGAGTTTTGAGTAATATGACTGAATCTGTTTCATTGATGTGGGTGAACACAAGGCTAGAAATGTTGCCTTGAGGTGTAATAAGTTATTTCCATGTTTTAAGTTTGTTTGTTCGTTAAGCGCTCACACTGAGAACAAAATGATGTCTTATTGCCCCCGAGGTAAACAGGAAACTCATCTCGCAGAACGTTCCTAGAACGTTGGATAACATTCTCAAAGTTCTCTCAGCGTTGTCAAAGTTCTTATCATATATCAAGTGTTATTCCTAAGCAGTTAGTGGAACATTTTAAAAACATTACAGAATTTAAAAATGTTAATGCGATGTCTTGAATAACAGACGCTCCTAGAACTTTCAAAATAACATGTTTAACAATATTTCAACGATTTTAATGTTTTTGTTGCTTAATGGAAACGTTTTTACAACCTACAGTTTTTAGCTAGCAACCAAACCGGGGTCGTCGCCTAGCAGAGAAGAACTTCCCGGGGTCAAAGGTGACGTGTGATGTGGTGACCAGTGTCTGCATTGTTTGATAAATGATTTAGTTGATGTTATTTCTCTGATTCGACTGTGTCTTCAGGGAATTAGTTAGTCATAGTTGCATTTGGCATTATCTAGTTTTTCTTTCTGTCCTAATTTGGCTATAAACGTGTTTGGCATATTTTGTGTGTAACTAACAGCTTGAGGGACTAGATTTGGAGAACTGTAATGTAATTATGAGCTTGGCCATATTAATATGTGTGTGTGCGGGTGTTGAGAAAATCTTTTCTTAGACAACGTAGTTTGCTGTGATAATTTCTTTTCCCCTTTGCATGGGTTGTTAAACCTGTATGCAGAGTGTTTGATAAATGCAACTTGTATTTGTAAACTAGTAAATCAGTTAAAAGAATATGTATTCCATGCAACAGAATGCAAATTAGACAAATTAGAGAAAGTACATGCATATTCAATAGCCAGATTTAGTAATTGTGAAAATTGATTTTTTTTTTTTAAAGAATGTTGATGTGTAACAATTAGGACTGAGGTTTAATAAAACCTTCAATTGCTTATTAAAATACTTACTTTACATTTATAAAAATATTTGATTTTCAGTTCATCCGATTTGAACAATCTTGGTGAACAAAAGACTGGAAATCAGTTTTTTTTAACCCCTGTTATCAGTTAGTGCCCCTGTTACCCGTCTGGGCCCACAATCATCTGACAGAATGCCAAAATCTTTTACTTAATTTTGCATATTAAACTTTCAAAAAATATCTGTGTGTCCACTATAAACAGTAGTCTGTGTGTTATTGGTTTGCTCATTTAATCGCCTCCCTGCCTGCCTGCGTTTGTTTGACTTTTTCTCTTCTGTTTCTACAGACTCGTCAGAAGTTGGCGGTGAAACCATGCATGATTAGTATGCATTAAACGGCACTGCTGTAGTTGTAAAAGTAGGGCCTGTTTGTACGTCCTATAACGGTGGTGCTGATGAGCACGCGGCCTGTTTGTTTTCCCTCGTGCGGTAAACAGACTCATTTGAAGCGCCGGCTTGATTTCCCCTGAGCGCGCGATGCGGCGCGAACGCTACCTGTCAGCATTAGCACACCTGAGCTGCTGAGCATTAACCATCAGGGGCGCTGACACAAGCCAGTCGCGTTCAAACGAGCGGAACGATCGCTCAGCATTAAGACACCCTCTCATAAACGCTTGGAAATGTTGTGCGGTCACCACGACTGTGAACGGCTGCGTCCACAAAGAAACAGAAACGGCAAACAAAACGTTAATTGGAAAAACCTGCTGTTGTGACTATTGTAAAATCATTATGAGGTGTGATGTGAAACAAACAGAGTAATAAACTTTCGTTTAACTTTTGTTTAATTTGCAGTGGTGACTTAAACAAGAGCTACGCTGGAAACTTGGGTAAAATTTAAAGGACAACTTAACCCGGATATTATCAAATAAATTGGAAATGCATTTTGTTAGCATTTTGTACATGTAAACATAGTTCCTCTCAGTTTAATCTTACTGTATTCTTGTGTGCACTGTATATACTGTAATAAATTAGATGGTTAGATATTGTAAAATAAAGCCCTTCTGGGTGATACAGTACTTATGGGCCTGTCAGGGTTTGCACTAATGACTTACTGTACATCGCTTATATACTGTATATTTCATTGCATATTGTGGTTTGGAAGCAATTCGCCAGAGCGATTCCCATTCATCGTAAAAGCGCTCACACTGGCTCTGAAATGTCAAACTGCTATATTGCGCGTGGCCCACAGAGAACTATTATTTCACTTCAGTCTGTTTTATTATGATCGCTCTTATGAGGGGTTTGTCTTTACACTATAGGTTGGTACAGCAAACGGCTGTTCTTCAAGCTGATTGGTTCCTGAAGTACCTGTAACGTCAATAAATGCATAAAGTTCTGAAACGGTGAAGTAAGAAACGGTTCTGAGTGAATTTTTGTTAATGTTTGTTAACATTGGCTAACATTCTCTAAACGTTCCTTCAAAGTTATTGGAAAGTTCTTTAACATTATGCGTATGTCAGTAACGTTCTTTAAATATTTTTAAAAGGTTACTTTTCGTTTAACTTTTGTTTAATTTGCAGTGGTGACTTAAACAAGAGCTACGCTGGAAACTTGGAACAAAGGGGAAACACAAAGGCACAAAGTTACTATATTA
This sequence comes from Yasuhikotakia modesta, assembly GCA_036877545.1. Taxonomy (NCBI): domain Eukaryota; kingdom Metazoa; phylum Chordata; class Actinopteri; order Cypriniformes; family Botiidae; genus Yasuhikotakia; species Yasuhikotakia modesta. Next base: position 15,823 of record JBAJNP010001904.1, on the reverse strand, counting down.
TAAAATACTAGGTCAATACATAGTTAATGACCTGTTTGAGCCACAACATACAGTCTGAGATCAGATGAGTGTGAGCCGTTTGCCTGGAGATCACCGGTTATATTAAAGTTTTAAAGTTTAAAAGTATTAAAATATTAACTTTCAAAATAACATCTAACATTTTTGTTCTTTATTGGGAACATTGGGAAAACGTTTACAAGCTAGACTTGTCAGCTGGGTAATTGTGCTCGGAGTCAGTGGATGGGCTAATGCAGGGAATATTTAATGATATCTTGATATGATTCAACAGAATCTGTGTGAACGCTGGCAGTGTTCAGTGTTTACTGTGTGGGTGGCTGTATTAGCCGTATGAAAGGCAGAAACGCACACAAGGCTTTCAGACAGACACAGAAAGGGTCTCGTGACAAAGTAGGCTTGCTATGATTAAATGCAATTAATTACAAATGAAATTAATTAGCTTTAAATCAATGTCACCGCTGCGCTAGTTGTTTTGGTGGCGTTCGGCTAATGACAACTGCCTAGTTTTCAGCAACAGTTTACATTACAAATGATTCAGCTTAATATTGCCACAAAAATGTCAAAGACGGTTAATGACATTAATCAGCACTAATAAAAAACAACTACTATATCATATGTGCACATTGCATTAGTGAAACGCTTTCGCTTTCACATACCCGCTGATCTCTAGACGAACGGATCGCTCATCTGATCTCAGACTGTTGTGGCTCAACAGGTCATAAGGTTCTAATTATGCTAATCAAATCTGAAGAGAATCTCAAAATACACTGTTGGCATGACCCTCAATCGTGTCTTTATCTCTCCGTGTCACCAGCGTTACTCCGTCGTCTGAGGCCTGACCCAACAGAAGACCTTTTGTATGAGAGTCCAGCGCTTTCTATGAATAAGGTTAGAAATTGGGTTTCAAATGTTTTTAAAAATGACATAATTGTTTCTTTTTTTAGCCCATAGTCAGTAAAATGAGCTCTTAAACTTTCAGAAACGTAATTGTTATTTTTAGATCAAATGAAATGTACTGAGTGGAGTTCAAGATTCATTTGACATGTATCTTATACATGTATGTATATATAGACATGTATCTTATACAGAAATATATACACTTAAATGTACTTTGTCAGAGAAACACAATCTTGTTCTAATGTGCAATATTTGTTGTGTAGTTGCAATAACAATAAGATACACTTTTTGATAATGACTATTTATATATGATGGTTTTTGGACAAAGTTTTGACGTTGTAGGATGTTTGTTGTTGTTGAATACATTAAAAAGGTCACAACCTCTGTGTCTGTATGGCTGTTAAAATCATTCCAAACTCTTCACCAAAAACACGATTTGTGCATTTCATCCATTTCTGAATTTCTGAACCGGACACTCGTGTCCCTCTTTAAAGGAAGGTGGCGTGTGTTTTAGGGGTGTTACACACGGTTATGTGAGCGTTCTCATGCTTTGTTCAGTAGTTGAACGTTCGCCTCATCACAATGAAACAGACCTAACTTCCCCGTATTAAAAACTGGAGCGTGACTGCCACATTTGAATATGAAATAGCCGAAGATTTCTGTTTCAGACACCTTGTACATTGTGCAAACAAAGGCACCAATTCCGGGGAAGAAAGATGAGTGAATTTAAAGCAGGTCTTTGTCGTTGTTTATAACTGTGTTGTCTTTGTTCCCATTTTCCTCTGCAGGCAAAAGAATGGCTGAAATATTTTTAAACAGTAATTACCTGGCCAGGATCCGACAGAGGGGGTTTAATGGAGGAACGTGGAGCATCATGTTCCAGGGATGTGTGCTGGAAGGTACGATGAGGAAAACGTGTTTTCCCCCCGTCGCACGAGGAAATGAGGAAACTGCAGATTTCTGATGTGGAGCTATCGCTGTGTTCCCTCACACAAACACAAGCTCATCACCAACTGACAGGACAGATTTAGCCTCTTAAATCCAGCCTGAGAGACGTTTCAGGGTTTGGTTTCCCTCCTTAAACCCACCTGAGGTTTTAGGGGTGTTTAAATGCAGTAGTGGTGGTAGTTTATCTCAGCATATAGTTATTTAAACACAAGACCTCTGTGTTGAGTATTGAAACTGAAACAGAGAGAGTGTACAATGTAAACAAGCCAGACCTGGCCTGAAACTGTTCCCAGGACCAAGTTTGTGGGTAGACTAGCAAGAGTTAGTCTTAAGCTGAGGTCTTGTTTCGGTCTAATGCTGAGGTGGTCTGGGTCATGAGAATTTGGAGAATTTGTCTTCTACATTTAAACCATGCAGTTAGTGCACACTTATTAGGGATACTGAGTAGTGAACAAACACACTGTAGCTCTGGGGTAAGGCGCTTTCATCAAGGGTAGTTTTTTTCCTGTCAGCTGTGAGGTTTGAACCCACGACCTTTAAGGTTACAAGTCTAACACTTTCTAACCACCAGGTCACTGTTCCAGTCAGTGAGTTTGCTTATGATGACTTATAAAGTAACAGGTCCTTCTGTGTACATTCTGTAATGTTAAAATTATGTTAAATTAACAGGCAGGGCATTCTTTGAATATTAATCATGGTATAACTATTTGCCTTTGAGTACATAAATCTCAGAGAATTGATCTCTGGTGCGCTAAGCATTTCTGTAGCACTAGCAGAGACGCCCCCAATAGTCAAACAGTTTTTTATTTCACATGTCTGAATGGTTACAGAATATTTCAGTATTAGTTGACTCAGGTTGAGGCTTGAATCTTACTGATGCACATCAAAACATGCTTTTACTAATACAGAGGTCTGCAGTTAATTGGAAACGTTTCATAAACGTCTCTGATTTATAATGGGACATAAAGTGATTCCTTCCATAAACCAGCCGAACAATCTACAGTCTAATTACAACAGTGCCATAAATCAGGAATAAATCTGAGCAAAACACAATATAAACAAACAAAACTTTGCTGGAAAGTAAACAGTGTTATAACTATGAAAAGCAGCAGAACGGAGTCATAAAATCTCATTTAAAGCTGATATTACCCGCCGTCATATAAAATTACAGCAGTCTATAGATAATAAACTATCCATTATTTGTGAGTAATGGTTATGCGCAGAGCTGTGTTCTTGTGACTTAAGTTTATCAGTGTGTTGGCGCTGCAAAAATAACAACTGTTTTCTAACAGGTTTCCAAACAGATTGTTATTTTTATGTGTTGTATTAACATTGCTGTTTGGTTATTTAAACATGTTATTTTATGTTATTTAAATGTTATTTTCATTCTGTAACATTTTTAAAATGTTACACTAACAATTTAGGAATAACATTATTTGATAAATAATTTGAAAGAAATACCACTCATGTTACTGCCAGAATGTTTTTATAGCTTTGAAAGAACCTTTGCAGAACATTAGCCAATATTCTGAGAATATCTGGATAATCACTTCCTGTGACATCAGAGGACGTCTTCCTGTGACATCAGAAGTAGTACCTCTCATGCATTTAAGATCTCGACATATAATGTCATTGGTATAACATCATATAATGTATATATAATGTAAATATCTGTTTAATGTCAGAACACACAGGAGAACCTTCTGCTAACCACACAATGATGAACTGCAGTTCCATCATCTACCAGCAGGGGCAGACTGCAGCCAATCACTGACCTGACACCACTGTTAACACCTGGAAAATGAAACCTGTACGTTTTTTTGTGTTAGTTTATGGTTATCTGATCTCTACACATGTATTGATGGTGATTACTGACTTATGTTTTTCTCAGTATGTTCAGCTGCTCAGTGATAGTTCACTCAAAAATAAAATTGTTTCCATCAGGTATGAGAAACTTGTGTCTTTCCAAACCCAATGACTTTTTTCTTCTGTAAAACACAAAAGAAGATATTTTGAGAAATGTTTCTGCGGTTTTGTGTCCGTACAATAGAAGTCAAGACTTACAATGTCTTTTGTGTTCACCAGAAGCAAAAAAGTCACAGGTTTGGAATGACACGAGTAAACGTTGGAAGAATTTTTATTTTGCGGTGAACTATTCCTTTAACCAACAAACTAGCATGTGATGAGAAACGCCGCATCTGCAACAGCGCAAGAAATGCACACCATAAAAGACACAAAACATATAAAGTCGCATTATTGTGCCATAATCCTATTAGTAGAGGAAATATGCCGTCATTCTTTCTTCACACAATCCACAGCAAACCGTGAGAATGAGCTTCACCCAGCGCTGGCATAATAACAACTTATTAATGATCCGTAGTGGGACGGTCTTCTATTATCAGAGCCATATTTAATATTAAAGCAGCATGGGAAATAAGTGCTTCGTTTGTGCCGCGCTCAGTTTGCTTGATGGACCTTCTCTGACCTCGATGGAGAAAAATAAACGCCGTAATACGAAGCGCATGATGGTTTCCTCGTCGCAGAAATAGATGCGGATGTCCATCCGTTGTTGAATCACTCCATTACGCAGTCTTTCCTATATGCTTGACCAAATTCAGATTATTTTGCATCTGGAACGCAGAAAATGGCAACGCTCTTGCTTATACCTATTAGCATTAATACCATCTGTTTTATTGCCATTAAGAGAAGTCACTCAAGCCTTAATAGTCTGTCTTTATGTATCATAAACATTTTAAGCTAAGAGCTGTCATAGATGATTAAACGTTTCATTATCTTTGCATTTCCTCTTCAAGTTCATTGGTGGATGTGAAACTCATTGGGTTCGGAGAATTATGAGGTTGGTTTTCAATCTAAGAAATCAAATCTAAAAACATAACATGTGGCATGATTATTTCATTTATGTTATGTATGTATTTTTACTGATCCACAATTAGGGAACTGGTTTTTCTATATTTTTAAGAACTGTAAATGGTGGTTGTCATGCAAAATCCACCAGTGCGGGTGTTGCCAGGTGGTTGCTGGGCGGTTATGGGTGTTGCTAGGTGGTTGCTTGGCGGTAACGGGTATTGCTAGGTGGTTGCTGGACGGTTATGGGGTGTTGCTATGCGGTTACTTACTGGCTATAAAATTGTAGTCTATAGGATTTGTTTACCTGGTTAAAACATCTGGCAGGTGAAATTAGCACCTATGTCAACTAGCAATTTTAGGTTGTAGAAACATTTCCGTAATGTTTTCAGTAGGTAAGAAAACATAGAAATGTTATTTTTGAAAGTTCCAGGAATTTTCTAAATGTCCCTTATTTTTTGTATTAACGCTTGGTTTTGAGAAAGTTATTCAAGCATTTTTTAATTCTGTAATGTTTTTAAAACATTCCATTAACACCTAGAATGACGTTTTCAATATGATATACTGTATATAGCGTTAATCTTACCAACATTACTGCAAAAGAGAAAATTTTAGAGAACGTTCTGTGAATTTTCGCTGTTCGCTAAGATTCATCTCTGTGGCACAAAATAAGCAACGGCCAAAGTTTAAAGCTTTGCGTTACAGGTTTTTAATCCTTAACCCGTGGTTTAAACAACAGTAACGGAGATACTTGCCTTAGCAAACACGGCTAATTAAAACCATGTCTGAACTAGATTTGGCTCCTTGACTCACTTTTTATTACAGACAGTAGGAACATTGTGGCCCGTGTGGGGCAAAATGAATAATGTGTAGAAGCGCGTTGTGCTGTACGCGAGCACCTGCTCATCACAGGAGTAATATGAATGCACGATGGGGCGGTGGGTTTAACATCTTCAGCTGCCATCTGCTATCAATATCATTAGCATTCGCCATGACCAATTGTAATATTAGATTATTGAATTCCCCGAGGGTGACGCACACGAGTGCAAAATCCTGCATATCATTACAACATGTCAAACGTAAAAAGGTATTTCTTCAAACAGTCTTTTTATTTGCGGTAGAAAATTGAAAATCACTTTCAGAGCAGAACTTAGTACATTATTTGTGTCAGTCTATTGTGCGTATCATAAAAAATACGGGTTTTGAATGATTCTTAACAGGGATGTGATAGAAGAGACGTTTGGGTTCTCCAAAGAACTGTTCAATCAAAGGTTCCTTAAAGAACATCTTTCTTATCTTTATATAGCTTTAAGAGCCTTTTTGCACTGCAAAGATGCTTTAGTAAAAAAAGGTTCTAGGGATGTTAAAGATTCTTTATGGAACCATACAGTCATATACTGTATGATAGTATGGAGAAATATCCTATATATCCTATATATGTGCTATGTGCTACGTGTTATATATGTATTTTTGTATATTGTATATATATACACATATTTGATGTGTATATATATATATATATATATTTTTTTTAAATTGGAGTCCAATCAAATAAGCCATTAGTCTAGCACACTTGCATATTAATACGATTTCTGCTAAAGGACAAATTAAATAACATAAACAGGGTAACTATATACATATTAAGTGAGGAAAGCAATGGACAGATCTTTTAGTTTTTAATGTGTTTAAATACAAGTACAGTTTAAGATGTGGCTGACTTTCTTAAAGAGAAACTTTGTTTTATAATTACAATTGCAAATGATATTTAATTACAATTTTTTTTAATGACACATGACAATTATTCTTTCTGTCTAGAAGATTCACCCATAATTACTTGCATAATGTACGATATGGTCAGGGCATGTCATGAACAGGTTAACAGTCCGTTTGAAATGAAATGTTTGCAGCAACGAATGGAAACGATTGATTGAAAACAACTTGACCACATGACCGTTTCCACTTCACAAGTGAACGAACCTCATCCTGTTGTGTTTCGCCGATCGAATGTGTCTACAGCTCACATATCAATAGCTGTGTGGTACGTTTTTCTAGCAACCTTTAAAGAAAACATCTGACACGCTCAATGTTCAGATCTTTCTCAGCAGTTACAACAGGGCTTGGCGGATTATCTCTTATTCACACATTATTCACATTTTGCATTAAATATGTATTACAAACCATCTGTTCTGCCTTTTTAGTGCTGGACCTTATGTGGCCTAGCGTATAACCCAATGGTTTTTTAAGGCTTATGAAACTTTAAGCAATACCACACGAGGTTTTTTGCAAGCAAAAGGTCTTGATTTTACAAGCCAACAGCAAATTCGAAAGCGTTAATTATTTCAGTTATATTAACAACAGGTCATTCCAATTTAACCCTTAATGCTCTCTGAGGTCATTTTTTCCATTAAACTTCACCCTGGTGGGATTTTGTTGATAATGGTCCCATTCTGAATAGAAATGTACTTCAAAGTCTGTTTTTGTCAAGCACAACATATACCAGACAGCCCCTCCAAACCACAAAGGTGTATCGCTCAGAAATTGACAGTTTGAGGGTTTTATCTGTGGGGCTGGAAAGTGTTCACACTGAGGGTTCTCAAGAAGTCTTTGAACATTAGAAGAAGACGGTGCGATGGCAAAGTTGTACATGATGAGCAGAGATGTCAACAGGACACACGTTGACCTTTAGACAGACTGTGAAAGTTTGCAGCTGGTGAAATTTTAGAATTTTGTTTTCCTGCATTAATTTACTGAGCTTACAAAAGCACACAAGAGTTTTACGATACGGAGAAGAAGCATCTGCCACTACCTGAGTTTCAGCGTGTCCTCAGAATACAGATAAACTCAATGTTTTCCTCCTTAAAAGCTCTTTTTTTAGTGAGCCTGTTTTCTTTTTATTCACTCTGTTGTAAAATAGGTTTTATGTTGTAGTTTGGAAAATGTGTTTTTCTGTGTAACATAATCTTGATCAGTTTTAATCATTTTTGATGATTTATATCATCAGTTTTTAAACCCTAGTTTGTTAGGTTACTCAGTTAGGGTTACATTAGAAGAGTGAGTTTTTTTTATAAAAGAGGTGAATTAAATGTTAACATCCTGAAATCTTCTTACATTTCCATCTTTAATGTGTATGTTGTCATTCAGTTATATTTCTAAAGACTAAATAATGTTTCCAGATTTTAGATGAATCTAACCAAATCTCATTTTTAGAGAAATGGCTTTAATGAGAAGAAAATATGTTTAATAATAAACATAATTTTGTTATGTTTCTAAAGACCAAAACTTCACAGTAGTGAAACATGAAATCACTGGAATTGTGGGGCCTCTCAACTTTACGAAACTAATGTTTTATCAGAACTAAAAATGCAGAAAGCTTTCTGTGAGGGTTGGTTTAGATACAGAAAATGATTAATTGTAAAAATAGCAGCACTTAGCATAAACTATTACTGATTCTTAGCATGGTGAGTCATGGCCACAGCCTGTATTTCTCACTGATAAACGGTTTTACTGATGCTGTAGGCAAACGCTGTGGGTGAGCCAACATTTGCTAGTCAGTGTGGAACGGTAAATAAACCAGTGATTTAAATGGCAAATTAAAACTCTATAGCAAGCGATAGCATTAGCTGGACCAGACTGAATAAAGCAAATGTGATGTCATTGTCTTGATTGATTTGACATACGTTATTAAAAAACAAGCTTGGCAAACAGTTTTAGAGACTTCTGTCTTTCCATTTCAGTTCTCTGGAGTCTTCCTGAGACTTGTTTAAAATGGGTTGCCTAACATTCGTAAAATGTACGAAACAAGTGTAATGCGATCATGATAATAAGAATCGCACTGTACACAGTGAGAGAGATTTTTGTTTTGTCTTACAGATGCATTGTTGCAAAAATGCTTATACAAAATGTACATTATTTAGTGTCAAGAAATTCGATTTCTTTTAAAATAAGAATAGATGATTTTATCATTAACACGTCCTGTTGGTGACATACCAGTAACATTAATGCATTTAGCAGCATAAACACACATGACCAACAATAAAGTCATCTGAAGACTCCCAGAGACAATATCTGTAATAAAAGTATAAGAGGAGGGATTGAAAAGTTCTGCTGTGTTGTTTTCAAACAAACTCAAACTAAAGTCGTCTTTGGCTTTTCTAGCATTATAAGAGGCGCAGAAGTGGATTGTTATCTCAGCACCTATTCACGTCTTTGACAGCATGTCTGAATTCAAGGCTGAAGGTTTTATTGTCGTCTCAGATTCTCATTGAAATAATTGATGTGGATTGCACAGATGTTGTTCCGAGATCCGTGTTTTTTTCCACTCAATTACAGAATCCATCTTGCTGTTTTAATTATGCTATGAAAAGCTCATCTTCCTCTCCCACTCCTCTTTTTAAGCTCATATTAAGTCCCTCTGTATGTTCTGGAACTATTTCAGTTTGCTGTCTCTCATGTTTGTCCCATAGTATTGTTCATAATGTTGTTTATGGTGTTGTTTATTGTTGGTGTTGGCACATCGGGTTTGTCGAAGGTTTTGATGGAAACGTTTTGTTGAGGTTCTTGGATAAACGCAGTAAACATTAAAATTAAACTTGACTCCACTTACCCATTTTTTGTATTCTGATTATTATTTAATCAATATATGCTTCTTAAATGTTTTATGTTGTTGAAATTGTGTTATACGCAAGACAACAATTTTAAGTTATAGGAACGTTTCCACTTTAAATGTTACAAATGTTCTTTTAAATGTTGTTTGAATGTTGTTATGAGAACATAACAATTAATGTATATTCAATATATATAATTTTTGATAACTTTGAAAGAACATTAGTCAACGTTCAGAGAGCGTTTCCTGTTAGTTGTGCCGTGTAGCTGTTTCATGAGGTTTATAAGCTCCTCATTTTGACTTCTGCTCAGTTTGGTTTTCAACCTCATTTAAACCTCATGAAAGGGAGAATTGGGCCTCTGCTGGGTTTGTGTTCCCCATGTTTGATTCAGAAGACCTGATGTTCTGTTTCTACTGCTTTTGTTTGTTCTTTGCAGTCATTATGGGAGAGCTGAGAAGAGTTTCAACTGTCTCCAAGAGCCCGGCAGGACAATCGACAAGGGTTTCACCATAGAAGATGTTTCCTCCAAGCTCAATGTCAAAGCTCTTGTCGGTGGCCGCATTGCATTGTGGGAAAAAGGCTGCGCCTCAGCAGGCGAACATTCAGCCCTGCGGCTAAACGGCACGGTTTGACGGTTCGTTCCAGACAGTATCTGACATTTGTCCCCAGTCCGACCAGAACGTGCATGAAAAATTCACTCAGACGAGGAGCTTGAAGAAATCGACATTTCTCCCGTGACTTTCACTTCGGGGGAGAGCAAGGTGAGCAGAACTCGAGCTTGTCATGGATGCGCGCTCCTGACAAACATAAGTAGATGCTAATGGCGAAATCGTGACAGAGCAGAGTCCCACCACCATATGGCTAATTGCCACAACAATATCTTCAGTGTTATTAATCACGTTTTCATAGCGTGCCATGATAATTGGAATAATTAGAGCGGGAGCAGACGCAGACCTTGCTCTTCGTTTTAACATCTCACTGAGACCACAAGCGAGAGTTTAATTCACATCTCCACCTTTATTTTTACATTCTCTCTGTGTTTTCTCTGACGCCATATGTTGCGTTCTTTCTGGACCTAAAGAATCCCTGTATTGTTTAGGTTTTTTGCTGAAGTGTGTGTGCAGTCGTCCTCTGGTAGATGTGGAGTATAATTAATGGATAGCTTTTCTGTCTCGGGGACCCTGTCTGTCAGCTACGGGTGGGGTCGTGTTCATATGAAGCTAAATGAGGCCATTGCAAGTCCCTCTGCTGATTATCGATGGCACAGAGATTCTTAACCCACCTTGTTAACTAAGTGAATACTTCCCTTGTACACTTGGATTGTGTTTTGTTAGCTACAGCGGCTCGGCTGGGGCGGAGAGATCAACTAATTCAGCTAGTTTTTAGCTGTTTTATTTCAGCAAGACAATTTAATTTTGTCAACTATAATATTGGGGTCTCAGGTGGAGTCGATTTCCCATGATGCCTTGCAGTCTTTGTTTATTGTTATTGGCTAATTCTTGTTTATTAGTTCTTGTTTGGAACAGCTGTTTTTGCAATTGTCTCTCATATATTCAGGAAATAAAGTCTTTTTAATTAATGTGCTTGTTAATGGTATTCGACCCTTTTATTCACTTACCTAAGTAGTTAAACTAAACAAGTATTATTTGCTCAGTCTTTGTATATTTTAACATAATTCTGTTAATACTAATAATTCTATTAAAATTTGAACAAATTGAGTAGAATTGTCACTATTGTGCAACATCAGAACTGACTCTCTGTTAAGCCCCGTCTTAAAACGTTATTATTATAACAAATCTGGCCTGTATTGTCAGCCACAACACCAGACTAGTAAAGCTGGTAACAATAACCATGGGGCAGATTTTAACAAACTGTCAGACAACTGCCACCAACTCTGAAAACCTCCTTCAGATATATAGCTGCATCATTTCCTCTTCACCTGTTCGTGCTGTTTAAGTTTTCTTTGTTTTCCAGATGTTGTTCTGCACCTGCAGGCAAAACGTTCCTGCGGAGAAATATTTTCTGTTTTTGTGCTCCGTCTTTAGTGCAACATCATATCTAGCTCTAAACCAGCAGATGTACTAGCGCTCGGAACCATCAGGGACAAAGATCCGCTTGCTTTTGTTTCTGAGAAATATGCGTTGATGTGCGTTTCATCTCATTAAAACATACATGACTACATCACCACTTTTTTCAAAATGAAAATTACTTCTGCATTGGTGTATCCCATTTGATTGTTTATATTTGAAATCTGTTTATTCCTGAGGTATTTCTAACAAATGAATGTTAAATCTGGTGTGAAACCACATTTACATTATGTACAACTTGAGTTTTGTTATGTAAACTTGAGACTCAAAACAGTAAAACTAACAGTATGTAGTGAGAGTTCTGACTCTACATTCGGACTGGAAAAACCCAATTAGACCCAAAATAGCTCATATACTGTACGAACACCTGTGACTGCAGAATAGTTCAGTTCGGTATTAATGCGGCATGTTGTGACGTTTCTGTTCACATTTGCAGAACTGAATTTGATTTATCTTTCTTGTACTGATGGCGTGAGTCTCATCAGATTTTTAATGCCATAATTTGGCCTGTTATCATCTTCCTGTAGCCCTCATCTTCCACATCACACACAATCCAGCCAGTCTTTTGTTTTCATAGATGGCTGTTGGTTTTGACAGGTTACGTTTAGAACTGAGTAAGTGGGCACTTGCGCGGCATAAGCAGAAAGCAACGCGGTTTAAACAGCTGCCGTTGTGCACCCGGCATTCCTCTCCTTCACACTTCCTCAGACAGTAATGTGCCCGGAAACAGAGAAAAGCAGCTGTCGGTTTGACCATAAAGCTGAGAGCAGGGGCGTTAATTGTTTCCCTACTGAGAAGGAATTAGTTCAGACTAACCAACACCCTCCCCAACACCAGCTCAAATCCAGAGAGGGGCGAGGTTTGTGGTGGGCTGTTTTGGCAGAGCTGGAGAGGAGAGTGGGGGCAGGCCCAGCAGTAATTCGATTAGACCGTGCGGGGAAGGAATGAAGATTTCGTTCCAGGATGTCCACACACATGCCCAATGAAAGCTCAGGTTACTGCAACAACAGCAATGAAAGACAAAGCAAGAGAGATACAGAATGAATCAGGACAAAGAGACAGAAATGAAACAATACACACATGACTACAAACATGCTACATAAACGGTTCTAGCGCTAAAAGTTCATCGCTCAGAACGCAACGGAAATGTTGTTTAAACACGCCGCCCAAAGTAAATCTCATGAAAATGTGAGGAATTTGACAAAATCTCATTGTCTTACTTTTAAGTCAGTTTTTCTTTGAGTTTTTGTAATTCTCATTTTGAGCAGAACGTCTTTATTATAATACGGTAAAAATTACTGTAGGTCTTTCTGTAAAAGAAAGAAATTAACAAACGTAGTGATTGTTGATTCGAACACAAGCACAATACAAAACAGGTCATGGGCCTAAAACAGGCTTGACCTCAAAACATAAATTATTGGCTGTTAAATACGACTCAGACCTGTTTTCTTGAGATTCTGACAGTAAAAGCAACCAGTCAGACATCACATGTACAGTTATAATTACATTTACTGTCAATCGTCCAATTTCAGAATCACATTACCTGACAGGTGATCATGTGATTCAGTGATGTACTGCTGTTATCGACCTGCTATTAAATCAATACGCCACTTCAAGTTGTGCAGCACAGTGATTTTTTTCAGTTTCAGGGTCTGTCCCACCTAACAGGGGAACGTTGAGTCAGGTTCTCTCAAAGTTCTCCCAAAAATGTTCTGGCAGAAAGCTTACTAGAAAAACGTTATTCTAAAGTTGTTAGTGGCATGTTTTATAAACATTGCAGATTTAAAGTTTTGTAACGTTGGTCAATTTCAAAGTAACGCCTTGACTGTTTCTATCAGTAAAGAGATGGAAACACAAACACATGGAAACGTTGCCTGGGTGCTAACTGAGTGTTGCTCCATTAAAACCCATCAGTGCATTATGGCGTGTTTTGTGTCCTCACAGTATGTCCATACAGCAGCTCTGGTGTGTTTGTGAGAGAACGCTGAGCTCTTGAGAAGCGTGTGAATAGTGTGTCTCTGGAGGTGACAGTGAGGTGGCTCCTCATATTAGTTTGCTTTGCACTTAATGAGGCAGTCGGCCATGAAGGTCCAAGCACTCATAAATGATGTATTCATTAAATCAATGGTGCTAAATGATGACTGTAAAGACACGAGTGACCTGACTTCTCCTGTTGGGCGGCCATTACCGTGGAGACAGCCAGCTGGGTGACATGGACATTTTCACCATTTAGACTGTCAATGAGATACTTAAGGCTAATAAATGAGTCCACTTCAGCGCTGTGGAGTTGTTACAGGCTGCAGTGAAGGCTCACACTGTCAGCAGGTGGAATGATGGCATGTTTTATGCTTCCTTTATAAGTCTGAATAGGTTTGGATGTTATTGGTTGATTTAACTTCAGCAACAATTTCATACAGGTCTGCTATCTATCTATCATCATTTCTGTCTACCTATCTGTATCTGTCTACCTATCTGTCTGTGTCTGTTTGTATCGGTCTGTTACAGCTGCTAATCCTATTAGCGCATTAAACATAATTCAGATATTTTGCATATTTTGAACATATCTTAGAGGTCAGGAAAACAGCAGGGACCTTTATGTCACACAAATGAAGCCAGTTGGCCTGTTACCAGAGCTACTGCAGTCGGGGTGGCAGAGAAATGACTCCAGCCCTTAATCGTACGTCTTTAATACAGACATTTCCAGACTCCATCATTTACACCATTTAAATCATTTGCGCTCAGTTAATTTTAGGGCATCTGCGTGTTCTTCCCATTTTGATGAGGAATTTTTCGATGTGTTACCTCTTCCTCTGGAGTCATCCATCCCAGTGGATCTCAGCAGAGAGCATTAGAGGTAAAATAATGCCTCAAAGCTCTTCCTGTTTCTCAGCTCATGAGCATTTCTGAGCAGATCCGCAGCCATAATGTCTTAGTTGTCAAGAGCGGTAAATAAGCGACTGAAGTGTATTATCGCGGTAATGGCTCCAGGACTACATTTTACTGGTCTGATGCAGTCGTTAATCGTTGAGGATTTCGATTTGGTACAAATCCCAAAGGTGACACTAATGCATCCAAATATATTTGCAACAGATGTTAGTTTTTATTTTTAATGATGGAACAAGAGTTTAAGATTTTCATTATCGTCAAATAGCAAGTTTTTAAATGAGGCCTGTGCTTGTGGTTTAATGTGAGTAGTGTACCACCTACTGGTCATAAATTGCTTTTCAACACAATCATTAGGTTTGACTGTAGTGTGTAAACATTAGTACAGTACAGATAAGACTGAATCATTATTGCCCAGGGTGTTTTTAAACCGGTGTCATCAACATGTTAAAGGATGACAGTCGATGAGATTAAAATGAGTTTCTTTATTATGAAAACATAAAAAAAAAGTTTTAATGATTCTTTGAGAACAGGACTTGAAATGATAGCATGAGCTATTAAAACGTAAGAATTATTATGAGAATTAAAACCTTATTCCCAAAAAAGGTTTGACCTGAAGAATGCAAGCGCTAAACTCTTGCATGTCACATTAAATGTGACCAGTCCCATTTTTATACTTGATCCATTACATTTTCATTGGCCCAAGAGTTATACAAGTCATTTTTATGCTATGCAGAATGTCAGTGCATTATTTAATACAGCAATTAAATGAAATAATGTCTTTAAACAGACTCTTTACTTTAGTCACGTCTGCATTATATCTGTAAGAGAAAGTGATCATGTGTTTGTA
This sequence comes from Yasuhikotakia modesta, assembly GCA_036877545.1. Taxonomy (NCBI): domain Eukaryota; kingdom Metazoa; phylum Chordata; class Actinopteri; order Cypriniformes; family Botiidae; genus Yasuhikotakia; species Yasuhikotakia modesta. Next base: position 671 of record JBAJNP010001904.1, on the reverse strand, counting down.
TTAGCATGAGATGCATCAGTTAGCTGATATTAGCGTATCATTTTTTTATTTGGTGAAATATTATTGATTGATATATTATCTTGATAATGATATTATCTTGGTTATTATTAATATTATTTTATCCCCTTCACTGCCCTTTGACTTCACAATTTAACCCACACAAACTCTCTAGTAAACTTGATTTCTCAACCAATCAGATTGTAGGATTAGATTTAGGGTCTAATGATTTATAACTTGAGCGTTGGGTGTGATTTCCTGAGAATTGTCTGTTTGGCTTCATTTGACTTGAGTAATGAAAGTAAACTGCAATGTTATGTTTCAAAGGGGCCTTGTGTATGATATAAACCTATTATTTTAGGTTATGGTTAGGCTAAGATCTCGCTTACTGGGAACAATCACAGTGCCAGTGAAGGTTCATGTGTTCATTAACATTAGATGTTAAGTGTGACCCTTTGACAAATATATATATAGTTAATAAAGATGCTGTCAATTATAGATAGATAGATAGACAGACAGACAGACAGACAGACAGACAGACAGATTGATAGATAGACAGCAATTATAGATAGATAGATAGACAGACAGACAGATAGATAGACAGCAATTATAGATAGATAGATAGATAGATAGATAGATAGATAGATAGATAGATAGATAGATAGATAGATAGA